>QWTY01026260.1:0-21379 GCA_008033365.1 Pseudorectes ferrugineus | reverse complement strand
TGTTTCTCTTTGTTAGTAACCCACCACCACAGCTCCTCTCCTTTCCTTTCCTTTCCTTTCCTTTCCTTTCCTTTCCTTCCCTTCCCTTCCCTTCCCTTCCCTTCCCTTCCCTTCCCTTCCCTTCCCTTCCCTTCCCTTCCCTTCCCCATCCTATCTTTTTTCTACACTGTAACTACAGAGCTCATGGATTAATTTGTTATGGGGAAGGAGAAGTGGCTAAGCCCCTCCATTTGTGTGTGTTCCTGCAACTACATAGTTTGTGGCTATATAGTTCCTCTGTCTAGCCTGAGTTGCAGAATTTAATCCCCACTTGAAACCCAGGTGGATTGCAACACTGCACAGTGTGTGTGGTTGTTTGCTCTGCCCATACAGAGGATTTGCACCAATGTAGCTGCTTTCCTAACAAATCCTCTGTATAACGAGCTAAGACCTGAGATACCATCTAGGCTTAGTTCTCAACACCCTTTCACCATAACTTTTCACCACGCAGCGAATGTGAAATGCTACCAAACTAGAAGAGCACAGTTTTACCCTGCTTGGAAAGCATTTGTGATCAGCTGTAACTCATGGAGAGCAGGCCCATTGTGAATTAAACACTGTTTAGCTGAAAATGTGCATTGGATTTAATCCAATTACTTGTTTGCTGGCACAAATTCTTCTGGTGACCATGAGTTTCCAAGAAAAAGATAAAATTTTATCTCGCTTCCTAGATTTAGCACTATTCAAATGTCAAATTATTTTGTGTGTTTCCACTTCTGATCTCGATGTCTGGACCAGTGTGGAAGATAGAATGAGTACACCACCTCCAATCCTTATCATCTAGGCCCAAACTCCTCTTGTGTAGTGTGTGTGGGAGTCTCTCACCAGCACCACACTCAAAAAGCATGTCTTTTTGTGGTGATTTATACATCAGTTCAAATGCTGGTTGCTGTAAAAGAATTCCTTGTTTCTATCTTCACAAATACCACTTACAGTACCAAGAGACTTTGGCCAAAATAGCCAGTCTATATAACTACAGGAAGAAGAGTGCCTTCTGATAGCTCAGATTATGATGTGCCTGCTAAAATGGATGCACACATATATCTGAAATGGCAACACTGGCAATTTTGATAGTTCTCAAGCTGGTCCAATATGTTACTGTAAGTATGCTTAGTTGTTGGGTGTTTGTACCTCATGTGAACATCTTTTTCCAGACCTGGTAATAGGGTGCCATCCGTAAAGGGAAATTTAACTGTAGGTAGTATTTCTTCATGCTGTTTAATCTACTTACTGTCTGTTTTCACTTCTTTGCTTTGTCTCCCCTTTACCAGCTAAAACAAAATGTAGGTGCTTATATAAAACTTTTTATCAAAAGTTTTTGCTACTAAAAAGGCCCAAACTCAAACCTCAGGTTTATGTGCTACCTTCTGCCATGGGCTGTAAGCACCGTGGTTCCTCAGAAACCAAAGTCAACACAGCACAAAGCCATTTCTGAGACCACAGAGAACCTGAGTGTCAAGTAGACCTTCTCCTTTGCTCCATGTGCACTTGGAATCCTTATTGTGCTGTTAGCTTACAAGACCCTAAGAGAAGTTAAGAATTATCACCTTGCAGTGAGACCAGAGTTGTCTCACTGTCAATAAGAGAGGTCTGCTGCAATGGCAGTCTCAGTAAATAATCCTTGTGTCTGGATTCAGATTCTGACTTCTTTGTTCTAGCAAGATGTTGGATCTGATGGTCTGGATTTTAATTGTTTGTGGAGCTGGAGAGCTAAAGAGGATCAAGAAAGAGAATTATGATTTTTGTATTGCCTCTACATTTGAAGATTGTGGTATACTTCATGAGGAAACTTTCTCTACATTTTCCAACAGAGAGACATTGAAAATATGCCAGATACATTTAAATGAACCTATTAAAAAGTTTGGAAAATTTGGAAATATGAGGAACAAATAAAGGGAAAACTGAGTATTGCTTTCAAACTTTCAGACTTACATTTTAATGGAAATAGTTAATTAAATGATGCCAAACTAGTATTTCATCTGCAGATCTTCATTTGGGCTTAAGATCTATGTGTCTTGGTAACCATAGAAAAGTTGTTTTCTGAATACATAACTAGCTCCTGTAGCTCAAAAAAAGAAAAATGTGGAAAGAATTTTAGTACAGATAGAAAATTTTGGCAATGTCCTGTGCTTTGTTACCAATTACTTACTCTTTTCAGACTGAGTACATATGGCACTAAACTCAAGAAAGTTTTCCATTGTCTCTAACGAGATCAATCACTGTCAGCGATCCATCAGTGTTTCTAGATACTGATTGCTCTTCTGCTAGAACTTTCAGAAAACACCAGAGTGTTTGAAGAATCATAGTTTGAAATATTTCAGGAAAATCCAGATGTCCTGAAATCTGAGAAAGGAACTGACCAGTTGGTGTAGGCAATGTTGTTACTTGTTACTTGAACTACTTGCTCTTAAGCAGGTGCTTTCAACAGTTTATAAAGAGTTAATAGTTAATAAGAGTTATAATAATCTTTATAAATACTTGATAGTTTGGTTCAGCCTTTAGAGGATAATACTTCTTTGTCCATGACATGCTTAGAACATATATAAATCATTCAAATAACTTTTGAGTATTATATTGGTATTTCTATATAGTTCATAAACTACGAACTATTTTGTTTTCCATTTAAGGAATTCTATACATTTAGTGATAAATGTCTAAGTAATTTTTGCCCCTTCAATTAGAGTCTATTATGAAGAATGTGAGTTTTGGAAACTTCTTGACAACTTCCGTGAAGAGTTCTTGTCAGTATTTTCATGTTCTGAAGATGCAGAACACTGTCTGTGATGTGACTCACTCTTTGTACCCTTTGCACTTGTCAGTGGTTAGGGTTAACACAATCCACTGGCATAAAATGGATAAATGGATGTTTGTGCCTCTCAACACAAGTGTGCACCATTTTATGCAGCTGGGACTGTACACAGAGCCACTAACCAATCCACAGGAGATACAGGGGAAAAGGAAAAATTAAATCTGGCCAGAAATACTGAAACAGCAAAATAATAGAATCATAGAATAGTTTGTGTTAGAAGGGACCTTTAAAGTTGCAACCCATCTGCAGTGAGCAGGGACATCTTCAACTGGATTAGGATGCTCAGAGCTCTGTCCAGCCTGACCAGGAATGTTTCCAGGGATGAGGCACCCATCACCTCTCTGGACAAACTGTGGCAGTGTTTGACCGCCCTCATTGTAAAAATTTCTTCCTTGTATCTAGTCTAAACCTTCCCTCTTTTAGTTTAAAACCATTACCCCTTGTCCTATTGTACAAACCCTACTAAAATGTTTCTCCCCATTTTTCTTACAAATCTCTTCTAAGTTTTCAAAAGCTACAATAGGATCTCCCCAAAGTCTTGTCTTCTCCAGACGAAACAACCACAACTGCCTCAGCTTTTCCTCATAGGAGAGGTGTTCCATCCCTCTGATTATTTTTGTGGCCCTCCTCTGGACCCACTCCAGCAGGTCCACATCTTTCCTGTGCTGAGAAACCTTAAAGAAGCCTCCTACCAGTTTAGATGGCAGCAACTAGAGATGTTATGAGAAATTGTTACAAATTATCTGCATAAATCTCAGTTATCCCAGTTTCTCTAAATAAAGCTGAGTCACAGGGCCAAAGGGGTTTTAAGGCTGTCGGTGAATCTTCAACACACAGTCAGATTCCAAGCTTCAAGGACCAGGCATCCCTGATGCTACAATCACCAGCAGTGCCTAGAGGGCATCAAGATTCAGCTCTATGGAAAGGGATTTGAACTTGCAGTGATATGCACTTTCCCTACCTGGTACAGAGAAGCAGCACTTCTGCAGGGTCTCATTTTGAGACTCCTCGTCTCATCAGCAGGTCAGAGACCCTGTTACTGGTAGCAAATCAGTTGCAACGTCCTAGCCTGGCAAGTAAGGCAGAGCTAGGAAATCAGTGTCAATACTTCAGACTATAGAAAGTTTCCTTTCTTTCTAACCCTGAATCTATTTTGGCTTTTAAAAGATAACACGGCAATCTGTCCTGTCATCTGTTCTATCACAGCACTTGTACTGTTACATATTGTGGCTCCCAAGAACAGAAAATAAAATGGAAAAACTTGACAAAATCCATAGTTAAAAGCCAGGTTATTTTTAAATTTGGGGGTTGTTTTGTGGAAAATAGATGACTTTCTTTTCTTAGTCCAAAGTTGATCTGTGAGGCAAAAAAAAAAAAAAAGAGCTGTAGCCTTAGTGACATGATTGACTTTCTGAATTACCTGGCAAGGGCATTTGTATTTCGGTATTACAAAATACATCTGTATTTGGTATCTGGGCTGTTAGAGAAGTAAACAGCAGTTTGTGATTGGTGACTGCAAAACTTGATTCACAGAGCATTTGCATTCATCTGAAAATATTTTAATTCTTAGGCTGTATTTCTGAGCTTTCCAGCACTCTTAATATTTCATTGATATTTGATCCTAACAGGAAGTAAAAGCAAAGACACTGCTACCTGGATAGTGAGAATAATAGGGATTCATATCTACTTTTTAGTGGCAGAATGAGGCAACGAAAGTAAAAAATCCCATGGCACAGATTGGTGTAAATCTGATAAATTCTTCAGCATGGGGATTTTTTGTCTGGAATGAGTATCTTGGATAAACTTAATGTCTTCAGTAGTTGCTGTATCCAATGCCTGAAGAAGAGAACTGTAATTTTTGAAACTACAAGGCTACCAAGGAAGAAAGTGAGAACTTTGGTGGATCTGCCAGGGCGACTTGTCTAGTTTATATCTCTTGAATTACAAATAGATCTGCGAGTAGCAGAACTGAGGAAGATACAATTTCATGTTCAGCATCTTCTGGGGATGTAATAGTGTCTGCACCATGGCTAAACCTTACTCAACAGCTGGCATAGGCTGAAATGGTGATATATTTGGGTGGGACTAGGTATGTGCATATAAAGAAAGTGTCATGCTGTAAGAGTGATTGTTTGTTAAAGTGTTCTTTTCTTACTAGCCTGGTTTTCTGTGAAATATGCTGTGTCTTACTTCTTTGCCGCATAATAGATAAAGCCTTTTTTTTTCTTCTGTCCCCTCATAGAATGCAGCAGCAGCAGCCTGCCAAGTAGTTTAGGTATTAATAAGGGTACTGCCATAGGCTCCAGTTGCCATTAGCTCAAATGCTGTCTTGGGCCAATGGAGTTACATTGCTTTTGGTACTGGAACAGTGTAGGCTTCCTGGAAATGTGTGGTGCTGATTTCCTGTCCATGTTCTATGGGGAAAACTGGCCCATTCTTAAGGCTTTTATTTAAGCTGATGCACAATTACAGGCATTGTCTCAGCCCTAACAGATTTAGCAGAACAACCTCCTTAAGGAGAGATTTACCAATATGAATAAATGAAATACATTGGGTTTGTGAGAATTTATATCCAGAGTTTACAAATGAAGTGTGATAAAGTCACTGTGGGTTGAAGGTTAAATAAGGTGTGTCATAAACAAGGACTTCACTGTTCAACAATGCCTGCATATATGAAACATTTCAGTTCATTTTAAGCCCTGCACTTTGCTGCCTCAGTGTTCACTTTTTCCCCACCTGTAAATCACAGGGTGAGTGTTTGAAGAAGATCATATGTCTCAGAGCATGCAGGTGAATGGAAGGTTAAACATTGTGACTGGCATTCAGGTGACTCCTGTGCAATCAATCCCAGTGATATGATACTCAGTTAAAAGAACTGACAGTCATGGGGAGAAGAAAAGGGAGGAGGAAGGTGAAGGGGAGGCTCTTGGATATGTTTTCAAACGTTGCATTAAAAGGTAAAAAAGAGACCTGGTCTTTGATTCTTGGCTGCAGCTGGGTCTCTGGCAGGTATGAGGATGTGCTGAGTGCTTGCCCAAGTGTTCAGGAACACAGGGGCTGGAATCCAGAATCCCCCTGTTCACATTCTTCCTGAGGTGGAAGGCAGAGGGGGAGGGAACCAGGACCTTGGCTGTATCCTATGAAACAGTGACTGTTTCTTTGCATAGTCACAGAAGAGCCAAATATATTTGCTTTATGCATCTTGTTCTATCTTGCAAAGCAGGAGAGTATAACAAGAAAGAAAATGTGGTATTTGTTTCTGCAGTAAGATGCTGAAATGTGTCAAAGATTTTGATGTTCATAAATACACAAAAAAGCCAATGTGTAGATAGTCCAAAGAAGATTCTAAGGGTGATTCATAAATTCTGTTCAGCATGGAGCTCAGGGTTTAATGGGCCAGTTCTAGCAATGGTATCCACACAGGTATCTTTGTACAGTAGCTGAAAGAAATTAGTTTAAACCTTAAGCTGAGAGACAGAAAATCCCTTTGCATTCTTTTCCAGTTACTGTTTCAGTGAAGTGCTCTCAGCATACTGGTAGCTTCCTAATGGTTAGCACAGATTT
Source organism: Pseudorectes ferrugineus (assembly GCA_008033365.1). Classification (NCBI taxonomy): domain Eukaryota; kingdom Metazoa; phylum Chordata; class Aves; order Passeriformes; genus Pseudorectes; species Pseudorectes ferrugineus. The sequence goes on along the minus strand of QWTY01026260.1, from coordinate 14,967 downwards.
CACATTCTTGCCATTATGTTCACAAATGTATACCTGATTGGGAAAAAGTCCTTCTGAGGGAGAAGAGGTAGTGGAGGGTGTTAATAGAGGAGGCATGAAACTGCATATTTCCGTAGGCCTTTGGAGGGATACCAAGAGTGATTTAGAATCTGAGGAAAGGTGGGACACAGAGACAATGAGGCAGCTGTGGATCACAATGCACTCCTAAGCACATTTGCAATTCTGTACAAGGAGTAAGAGGTACAGAATAAAGGCATGGATCCAAAGTGATGTATAATCAGGTATATTATCCTCTTAAAAGTGAAGGATGGCCTATGCTCTCCTTTGCTTTCTATCTTGCTGCAGCAGAGAGTTCAGCTATCTGAGTACATCTTGCTGTCACACCTGACACAGTTACTGTGAGAACAGTCGGGCTCCAAGGTCACTGCACACCAGACACTGGGGAAATGTAAATACAGTTTATCTTAGAAAGATGTTAGAGGTGGCCTGTACCCCTCAGCCTGCCCTGCCCCTCCCCACCCTCTGATGAACCACGTACCTTTTTAGCACCATCACAGAGGAGGTCTTTGATTACATGTGTTTTATTTAGTTGCTCATGATAACTGGGTGCAGCACAGCAGAAAGGACATATAAACTAACTGGGGGAATAACAGTATCCTCCTCTGTGTAGGCCTAGTGACATCCACTGTGGCTGTTGCTATATCATGGTTCTAAGGCAGCTTTATGAAAAGTTCTGTCTACTTCAATGGACACAGCAAGGGAGAGTGTCCTCTAAATACAGAAGTTTCCAGCTACTAATAAAGGTATCTTATATGGAATTTACTTTAGGATTTCATAGCTGTCAGTTTTCTTACAGCTGCCTCCTCATACAATCATTAAATCACATATGTTTTGCAAATACTGGCAGGCTTTTTAAGTGCCTAATACAAAATGGTAAAAGGACATTTGTCCTTAAAGTGAACAATTTTTTTTCTTGGAATAAAGCACTTTTTCCCAGATTTACCGGCTCATTGCTTTTAGTGGCACTCAAGCTACCTTCTTTCTGGAAACAGTGGAACACTTGTCCTTTGAAACCCCAGGCTTTTCAAGATGTCTCAAATTTGACATCCCAAAATAAAGGTACTCTATAGAATCCTGGCTATTATCTTTACTCAGCCCAGGTGACCTCACATTGCACCATGGGGAATTTCCTTATCATGAATTTCTAGTTAAGTCTTAAATCTCTCTCAGGCAGAGCTGCTACATTATTGTTCTATTCTATATTAAAATAAAAAACCACATTAACCAAACCTAAGGCAGTGCTTATGAATCCAGAATGAACATGGCAAGTTGACTCCACAAGCTTGAAATTACATACCAAATCAAATTTTTCCAAATGGCACTCTATAAAACAGCATGTAATTTCCTCACTTATACATTTGATACTTTGTGAGCCTGGACAGAAATAACATTACTTGGAAAGAATCTAGTTCAAAATAATGAGGAAGGGAACTCTTGCAGTAGTAGGTCAGAAAGCACTTGTGGCTGTGGGGATCTCTTATCAACCTTATTTTTTTCTCATCATCATTAATATGGGTAAAGCTAATTAAATGTCTTAGGTGCACTGGAGATATATAGAACACATGCATGTTTTGTACCTGTAGTAGCCTTATCTATCTCTTCGCTTGCTTAATTACTAATGCTCAAGTAAAGTTGTTCAGACTCACAAAGGCCATTTTTATGCAAAATAGGGAATTACTTCGAGCCCAGGAGCAGAACAAGTGAAATATAGTCCTGCTCCAATACAACATGGCCTTTGGGATCCACTGGAAACAGGAATGTCAGGCTAAGAACATAACTTATAGTTTCCTTGAGATGCAGGTCTTGTATCTAATTCTGTTAGAAGTTAAGATGACCATTTTCTACCTCTGCCATAGTGAACAGGCCATTTCAAAGGAAAACAGTGAACGTGGTCATATAGTCTTCCTCTACCACAAAGCCTGGCTGTGTGATCCCTTGATACTGATGCAATCACTAATTCCTAGCTGTGATTCTTAGGGCTTATCTTCTGTGCCTGGTTCTGCTATTTGCATATGTACACATGTTCTAGGTGTGCCTGTATGGAATATTCTGCTCTATGCATTTGAGGTTCCACTACCTACTCTGTTATGTAGAAATAGATATACTGTAAGATCACAAGTGCATTAAGCCTTTAAGAGAAATGATACGGAAAGACATAGGTCAGTGAACAGGCAGTGGAAAATTGAGCAAAATTATCAGAACAGAATTTGGGTTTTGTGAAACATAATGTGTAGCTGCAGTGTGTAGCAACTTCTTCCAAAAAAATACATTTGAAGTAAAGGAAAAATAGATCCATACACAGAGAATCCGGAGCTTCCTGGAAAAAATCACCTCCAATGCCACCTTTTCATGTGCAGATTTCCATTGCTGTACTCTGGCTGTGCAGGTGTGCCATAAGTCATTCCTGACAATCCCACCTGCCATGATTAATATCGACCGAGTATAAAGGAGAACTGGCTGTTTGGCAGCTTGCACAGCCGTTGCAGCAGGGCAGTCCAGGGTCTGGCTGCAGCTGGCAGAAAGCTCCACTCTGTGGCTGCAGAGCTGTGCCTGTCCCAGTGTCAGGCTGGTCACCAGCACACGTGGTAACAGGCACGGCCCTTGGGAGCTGTGCCAGCAGGGAGTGCACATTGCCTGCTCCTGGCTGTGCCTCTTGCTAGAAAAGAGGCCCATTGCAGGAGATGGTGAAAGAAGCTACTCTGGCAGCTCCATGCCCTCTGAGAATTCCCTCTATACAACAGAGATCACTCAGTGAAATTCAGCAGACTTCAGGATGTTTTGAGCTTCCCAGAGAACAAATTGATCAGTGACCCAGTTCTTCCATTCCATTTGATTGCTTTATTGAGCCAGGATTCCTGATGCCAAAGGGATCCCTGGGGTCTGATAAATTTGGTGTGAAAAGAGATGTTTGAATTAAGCACTTCATGGATGAAGAGGGCACAAGAGATCAAAACAACTCTGACTATTCCTGCTTCTATTTAGAATCTGCAGTAATACTTGGAGTCTGCCTGCAAGTTTTAAATGGAAAGATTGCCTTTCTCTGCAGTAGTGTAATGTTTAACACATTACATATAGTAGGCATAAAATGCAGTTATGATACTCTTATGTGTAATTCACTTTTTGTAAGCAGAGATAAAGAAAGGAAGCTCCTACTTCCATCAGGTTTGTAACTCAAAGTGTATCCAAAACCTAGCAGCAAAAAAAATGTGCAGGCCTATGAGTGGAAGTGGCTGTAGGAGTGTGTCCTCCATATGTGGGATGGAATGTGAGAATTTTTCGGTTTTTTGAAAGGAAGTGACTGCTAAAGCTTTGCACTTGTATTAGTGGTGCCCATATTTGCTGAATTGTACATTTACTGGCTTTATTTCTGATAGCAAACATTTGTGTCTTGCGATCATATTCCTCAATATAAGGAGTGGATCATTCTGCCTCAGTTCATGAACAACCCTCCATTCAAAGGCCCTCTGAAAGCTTCTGACACAACTCCTGTGATTGGGAAATTTTGTTTTTCTTTTCTCTACCTCTATTTGTACCATTCCCATACACTAAACTTCATGAAGTGTAGACTGTGGCTGGTATACTTAGGAAGTAGCTGCAGTATTATGAATGTCACTGCAAATTACTCATTTCAATGAAATCTTCCATCATCCAAATGCGTTAGCAACCTTACATATATAAGATAAAAGTAGTCCCTGTTGAGTGAGAATAAGAAGTCACAAATGATAAGAGTCTAATGAGATCATTCACACATATAAAGTGATGGTGATCATGATTATGCAGAACACCAGCTTTGTCAGATATTCATTGTTCTGCCATCAAAAGATATTAATGCTTTCATAGTTATTTTCTGCAGCAAGCACTAACAAGCAGTTTGAAAAAAAATGGCTGAAAGGGCCATTTTACAACTTGGGAATGTGAGAGATTGCATCAGTCTGGAGGTTTCTGACAGTTACACATAGCAGTTGAAAACCCAAAATTTAAAGGTTAATACCAAGACATTAACGAATCACAAATGCCCATTGTTGTCAGGCTTTCCTGTGTATTGCTTACAGCTTCTTCTAATTCTTCAGGACTTACTCATGGATGACTTACAACTCACGTTGGAATGAATACCGTATACAGTAAATTATGTAAGAAGATTGCACAAGGTGCCTCTCCCATGATGTAACTAACATTAAATTGTTAATCATAAACCTAAGGCTTCTCAGCTTTCACGGAAATGCAGCTGTTATACAGCCAGGTGAAACACTCTCTGAGGGGTCTGGTGAAGTTGCTCTGTTCTTGCTGACATTTGTTGAAAGCCATATGCTGCACATAAACCAAGAAGACAGCAAAGCCTTGCTACAAAAAATTAAACCTTTGTGTATGGAAAGGATGCTGAATTTTGAAAAACTGCTTTATTTTAGCAAGGACGTGTTTTTATTTGGTCTTTTCCGGACACATGGCAAAACCTAACCCTAAGGGAAATCATTTGCTACAGCTTAGAGGTGTGTTGTATTATTCTCTGACAAGATTTGTTTGTCAGTTTTAAAAGCAGTTTATAAACCAGTCATGTAGATCAAACAGAGAAAGCTGAAACATTCTGAAACATTCATCGTGCAAGAGGTTTTTTCCCTTAAAACAAATCCTCTTTCCTTTTTGCTAGCTTGACTAACATAAACTTTTACTCTAATGATAACTGGAAAAAAAAGGTAATCTTTTAAGCTGGAGTTGCGCATGTCAGCTGGAGTGTACCATTCCTAGAGTGTTATTAATCATAAGCCAGTCTATAAAACAACGTTTCTCTGCATGGGGTATGTTAACTAGCTTGCAATGTCACTGGGTTTAGCCTAGCTTTATTCTCCAGTGATCTAAATCTACAAGTAATGCCTATTTCACGTCAAGAGGTGTGCTTTTGACATCCCACCTTTTGTTTTGTTGCATCTTTTTTATGCTCTTCTGACATTCTTGTCCTTCTGTAGGTAACTGTTATATTGTGTTTATGGAAGGCGTATGCAGAAGCTGGGTACTGTTGCAAAGAACCAAGTTAAAGCACAGTACCTTACAGTAGAGGGAATCATGAGAAATATGTAGGAGTGGTCTGGATCAGTTCCTAACAACCTGAACGTTCTGATGGGAAACTCATTAGATAGTAACTGTGTCTCTATTTACTGATATCATCACCAAAATATTTTCTTCCTCTTAGATTCAGTGCTAACAAAAAAAAATTTCAGGTAATTTTAAAGTATTTTAAAATCTTTCAGGCATTTCTAGGCAGGTGAGTATATACTGGTTCACCTTCATTGATACAGTTCTGTTCCTTTATGCATATTTGGGCTTCCCAAAGCCAGCAATACTTTTCTTTATGCTGTTTGGGAAGGGACCAGGTGTAACTGCAAAAAAATAGTACAGTGTACCCTCTTTATGCACGGTGGTTGTGAGTGCTTTTTGCCACTGCAAAACTGAAATGTCCAACTGTTAAAGAGAGGTTCATATTATGACAGTCTGTTCCAGCCTCAAAAGACAAGAAGACAGGTCAGATGTGGAGAAAAAAATTTTTGTAAAGGTCTGGATTAATAAGATACTGTTCCATTAGATCTGTAGACCCAAGGTTTTAGGGCTTGCCAGTGAAAATGAAATGAAGTACAAAACAGTTATACTTTTTTGTTATGATAGTCATGACTGTGAACAAACCATTTCCATAATTTATGCACAGAATTATACTGAAGGGAGCAAGGGTCACATATCTCAGTGATTAGCATAACACCTTAAGAAAGGAAGAGGATAATTCCATTTTGCAGTGTAATGATTATTTCTGACTAACATGCCATCTTTGAGTTACAAAGAGTAAAAGAGTGAACCCACCCCTACGGAGCTTACTTTGCCTATGGTCCAGGTTCTCTAGTCCAGATGCCTCATAATTCTTTAGTAACAGAAAATTTGCAGGTCAAAACTCTTTATTCCTATGAATTTTCTTAATTTCACTTCAATTTCCACAGCAGGTCTTCCCAAGATGTGCTGTTTACCCCGCAGGAGTAGAGGAAAGAGTTTGAAGTAGCCCATGGATCAAATATGTCTTGCTTCTTCGCTGAAAGAGACTGACAATAGTTGATGAAGCAGTAGATTTTTCATGTCTACTCCTGTGCTTTGCAAGGCCTGGTAGAGAGTTTGGAATTCTGCTTTCAGGATGAGGATATGGGGAGTGGGATAAATCACCTCCTCCTCTGTGCTCACATAACCTGACAGAGAGTTGAGCACAGTTCTCTTTCTACTCTGGCAGTACCCAAACTAGTTAAATTGAGAAATTTAGAATTTTAGAGAGTAATTAAAAACTTTAATGCCATATATGTGTTTTAAGAATCCATTTGCAAAGGGTGGATTTTACACAAGTTTTCTACCAACAGTAAACTATGGTTGAAACTTGCTGTTTCTCCTTTCTGTGTCCTGCTGGGTGTTGAGTTCTCTTTGGTAGCACATCCTTACCTGTCAGTCACTTGCCCAGGCAGAGCTGAGTCAGACCTCAGCTTGCAAGTCCATGTCTAGAGTTGTCCCCAGTGTCCCAGTCCTCTTTGGCTGTCACTGGCACATTTTGCCTGGGGCTGCTGGTGGCTGAACTCTGTACTTGATGACATGGTGGAAAGAGGCTTAAAATAATGCAGTAGGTGCAAAAGTCAATGTGTCACTGGCGCTGCCTGTAATGGCCTTACGTCAGTGCAGTGGCATGACATGCCACACTGTTTTCTTCCACTGCGGGCCATATATAGCCTGTTACACTTTGATCTGCTCAGCAAAACAGAGTGGATTCCTTTTGTCTGTAAACAGCAGCTGGGTGAAAGGAAAGGGTAATGGAGCCTGAAGGTATTTGATGGATCGGCATTAACTTTGAATATATTCGCTGACCAGATAACAACCCATATGTGTACTGCCAGTGTCAGTTTGGAGTTGTTGCTGCTTCTAGAGCACAGTTGTGGTATAAAACAATCTGCTCTGATTTCACCTTGGGAGCTGTGACTCTGGAGGGAAAATGCGGCCTGGCTAAACTGATGTGCTGTGCCTTCCTGTGACCCTCTCGTCACATGAGCTATTTCAAATAAGACTCTCCTTGTCCTTGGCAAAAAGGACGTATTCTTTGGTGGGTGGCTTGCCTGTGCTGTCACTGCTCAGTATGGATTTTCACATTTTAGACGTTCCAACTACGCAAACGGAGCGGGTCTGTACTGTTCATCAGATGCAAAGCTAACTTTAAATGAGCATATGGAGGCATATGAAAGGTTTGCACTGCAGTTAAATCTGTCTGAGGATCAAGGAGGACCAAGCAATTTAGAATAAATACGTGCATTTTAAAACATCTATTCTTAATCTGGGGCAAGTGTGCCTGAAGCTTTACAGATAGCATCATCTCATCCTACCTCATGTCACATTTTCTAAGCAAATGTTCATGGTTCACATCTGCTTTATTTACTGTCTGTTAGATTTAATGCATTCTTATATATTAGAAAAGAAATATATCTTCAGATAAATGTGGTTTAAAAATGGGATTATAATCCCAGGGCCCTCAAACACTCATGTTACAGTGAGTAAAAGCAGACTTTTCTGATACAGTTGGGACAGAAATGTTTATTGTACTGCTCATACTGTGTAAAATGATATAGAGCAGTTCTCTCTTTCAGTATTAAATCACATACTTAGTAACAAGCATGGATTTTGAGTGCAAAATTTGTTAACTCTTACAGTAAAGTGTAGAATGTGAGACACATTAAAATTCTTAGCATACCAAAGGGTGTGAACCAGATTTGGAAATATGATAGTGGTTTTTAACACCTCTTTTAAAATGAGGCAGATGCAGAATAATCTAATCAAGATATGTATCCAAAGTATGAAGTGAAATCTATTTTGAACCCAGCTTCCTTCAGTCATGAAATGTACATCCATGAAGCTCTCAAATAAAGCACTGTGCAATCTATGCTTCTTCCTCTTAGAGAACAGAGAAAATGTGAACTATTTATTATTCTAACAGTACTGGGTTTTTTTGTGTACTGTGTAGACAATCCTGTGTTTTTGCAAAATCCTGCTCTAAAAGTAAACCTTGAAAGCAATTGCAAGTGCAGAGGCAAATGTGCCATCTCATGTGCATTCAGATCAGGTCAGCTGATTACATGTGATTATAAACATGCTGTTGATTGTGGTGGAGGGGCCAGGCCTCGTGAAGGCTTTGTGTGGAATTATGGATTTGCAAATGCAAAGTGTCTGAAACCACTCGCAATGACAGCGAGACTGCTGCAGGACACAAACACAGATTTTGTCCTACCCCTGTGAAATTAAAGACATTCCTCTGTTTGGTTTGACACTGGTTAAAGGAGGTTGAAACAAGGAAAGCTCTTTCCTTAGCATCCAAAGTAGGGAATGCTGGGGTGAAAGGCAGGTTTAAGCACAAAAGTGGTAGGGGAAAAAGGCCTTTTGCCTTAGCAGAAAAAAAAGGAGCCACCTTCATTGCTTTCTGTGCTTTTCTCTGTCTCATCTTTACACCATTAACCTGAAGATCTTTTAACATTACTAAGTTCACTAATTTTTCCTGTTGCTGAAGTATCATTTAATTTTAGCTGCTTTTAGTTAGATATCTGTAGCAGTAATCATTTGCCTAAACAGACCTGTATTGCCATTTGAGATGCCCTAAGGTCCTGCCATAGGGCTGGCAGGTATGATACAGGACCTAAGGCAAATTGCTGCTCTTCTGGGGCACCAGTGGTTATATTAGGGCATCTCACATGGGACCAGACCCTTGCATTTAGTCCATAGCCTAAACAAATTGTCTTGGCTTCTTGTGTGGTCAGAGAAGAGAAGGGAGAGTCTCTTTCAGCAGGTGGTTGTGAGTGCCTCTCTTAGGCATTGAGACAAGTCAGTCATCCCTGTAAAGTATTTGTTTGTTCTTTTACCAGGGAGTGCAGGCAATGAGGTAAGTTTAGGATTTCTGATTTGTGGATGACAGAAGTCAGTTATGGTAAATCTTGTCCTTTGAGAACAAAAAAATATGGAAATTATGGGCTTTTAATATAAAGAGTTTGATTTCATAGTATTTCTAGGATTTATCACTATAGATGAACTGTGGGAAGTCCCAAGGATGAAACTAGCTAAAACTCATCTTTAATTAAAGGTGCAACTGAAAATCTGAATTACAATTTTTTCCTAGAATCATCTGGTGTTTAAAGAATTACAGAAAGGATTTTATCTATTTAATCAACCAGAGGAACTTTACTCTGCAGCTTAACTGGAAGATAAAGATATCTCTTTATATTAAGCCATTGCACTCCATTTTAAACTGTCACCTGTCTAAAGTAGACTTGTTGCAGCTGTGATGATCTGGGGATACAAATGAAGCATAATTTGTGAGTGGTAACATTATATTATCTTCTTATTAGACCGCTACTCTAGCAGGAGAAAACAGAGGAGTATTCAGCACACACCCACTCCTTTAGGGTCTGCAAGCTTCTCTGTTTTCTTCCATTATTTCAGTACAGCTATTAAAAGATACTACTCCCCTTACAAGACTAGCCTCATTTATTACTGTCTTAAGGAATGCAAATCTATTAATAGTAGAAATGAGGTAAGGAGGTCAGGATTGTGAACAGAACACAAGATGTAACCTTTACAGTTCTCCCTGTCTCATTTCAATTAGACACAAAATGATAAAAAGATTCCTTTGACATTCTAAAGCAGCACAGGAAACACAGCAGTGCCGTTTAGTGTGATATGGTTTCCAGTGCCATTTGAATGCCAACAGCAGGATTCTGAGGTTCAGCCAAGTTATTCAGCACAAAGATCCAAGAGGTAGAAAAGGACTATTTATGCCTCTGTCATATATCACGATGGATTCACACAGGGTGGACAGACACATCCCGTACCAGAGAAAAGTCCCTTCAATGTCTTATGGTGCAAGTGAAGGCCTGTGGAGTGCAAAGCATAATGAAGTCCAAAACTGGAACTTTCCCAATTATATAAATATAACTCTTTGCTTTATTTCATATCACCTTTGTTTACCCTTTGAAATAGTCAGAAATCATTACTTACGCAGAACTCCTCACTGTAGTTTTAGGGTGTTCTGGCATTTTGAAACAAAACAAGAGTGGAAGCAAATATATTTCTTGGCTTTGAATTTAAAAGCTTAGGGACCCTTTTAAAAACAAATTTTACAGTGACCAGCTTTTGAGTTAGCTCTGCCAATAAAGAATTTACAACTGAAGAGACTGAAGGCATTACCTGGTAAGGCTCATCCTGCAACAGTGAGAAAAGCCTGTACAAAGCCATCTGTAGGATATTAGACGTTAAAATGAGATTTAATCAGCATGTAATGGCTTAATAACTGTCTCTTGGGTTTGGGAACTAAAGTGATTTCCTGCCCCTTGGCTGTTTTGACGTTGGTATTTTGATGGTGGTATTTTAAATGTGTGCAATGATAACATTATTCTCTTCATACTGAAAAATCTTCTGTATAATGGCCACAACCTGCTGAACTATGAATATTTATTATGTTTGTTTGTTCCCTGTGCTTCTTTGCTTGCTTTCGTGTACATGTGAGAATATGTATGCATAGTTTCTTTTGTATTCTTTTCATAGACTACTTTAGGGCGGGTTCTGGTCTGCCAGTGATTTCTGGACCATAGGGTGAAGAACATTTTGAACCATGAACAGTCTTGTATGTGCTGTGGAAATTCTACAAAATATAAATTTATTTTTGTTAAAGTGAATTTACAAGGTTATTTGCTGTTGAAAAAATAATTTCAACTAATACTAGTATTTATTATTAAAGGGGCCAACTTTGCAAGGTAATTAACAGATGAGATAGGACACAGTCTGCTGAAAATGACTTCCTGAGGATTTTATGCCATATTTTTCTGTTACTAATAGAAAGGTACTAATGATGAGGCTACATAAAAGATCACCTCTTGCACAGACTGAAGGGTCTGAACAGACAGGAATGAAAGATCTGCAGAATACCCTGGGACTTAATTCAGCACTGGGCCATGGCAGCCAGTGTACAAGAGATGTCGGGGGCTGCACAGGACGCCTCTTTCCACAGGCTGTTTGGTGTCCCGGGACTCTGTGCACTTCAATGACTGTTAGAGAGAGGAGGTTACCACAGTTCCTTATTTTAAAGGTTTTCCTGGGAATACTGAATGAATGAATGAATGATCAAGCCGACATAAGCAATGTAACTAAGCAATGTAGCTGTTGTTTAATGTTTGATTCTATTGTAGAGCTCCAGCTAGAGGGTCTATAATGCAGGGTCCAACAATGGATGTTACTGATAAAGGTGTATGATGTTGTTTTGATAAAAACTTTCAATCACCAATCACTCTTCCTTAGCTACCAACATTTTCCAAAAGGTGTTTGTTTTGTCAGATTTAAATACACAGAAATGTTGAAGCATGTCCTCAAAAAGTAATTTTGTATTTTATGAACTACTTAGTTTCTGTTTCACAATATGGTAAATTTTTTATGGTGATCATAAAATTAAAACAATTTGATACTATATGTACTGAGATTTATGCCATTCCACATTCCTTGAAAGGTAAATTTGGAAAAAAGTTAATGGATGAGAAATTTGTTGTAACTTCTTCTGGAAATACAAAGAGAGGTTAAAAAGTTGAGTTAAAAAGCTGAGCTCTCAAAACCTTTTTATCTTCCATTACAGTGAATAAAATCATGTTAGCCTAATTCAGCTAGTCCCTTAAAGAATGGTTTATGTTTTAGAAAGTGGGAACCTCACGAAAAAGTGATATGGATTATTTGAGGACTATTATGTCATGAGGGATTAGGAGAACATGTTCTCACCTTCAGAAATCTTGGATTAGAACATGACCAAACATTTCATTATCTCATTGTCCATCTTCATATCCCAGTTCTTTCAGTTTATTGCCATTTGAAGAATATCTTCTGTAAATTTGTACATTGACCTACTGCATCTGAAAAACTGTTTTCCACACATAAGGAAACTTGGACCAGTATGATTGATTTGCTTAAGGCTGAGGTTCAGATCAACACTGGAAAGTATTAAAAGGTTCATTTTTTAGATAACACATCAATTATAAAACTAGTTCTGTTCTGTTAAATGAAGAAATTCAGAGATTGCTTTGAAAAGTATTAAAATCTACAATTATTTCAATTCTAGATAACAAATGGAAGATATGAGAATGCCTTATGCATTGCATCTTTGAGGGCAGTAGAAATATGCAGTTGAGATGAAAAAGTATGGCATGTTAAAGAAAATATACCTTCCCTAAAATGTGCCACATAATAAAACATTCTGTATTATTTTTTAGCTGCCTCATGCATGACTATTTATATTTATTTATATTGCTGTTTCTTCCCTAGAAGAGAGCTTGTCACCATATCTTGATATTCTTCAAGTACAACTCTTAGAGAATAATTCTTCTTTCGAAACAATTTGAGAAAAGTGACATATCTTTTAAGTGTAACCTTTTCAGCTGACGTCAGTGCTGTCCATCTTACAGATCATTTACAATCTTAATCATTACAATCCAAATAAATCTTACAGATTTATTAGTAACAATAATGCACAAAAATGTTTTAGGTACAATAATACATAGCATTATGAATAATATAACAATGATGTAAGCTTTCTGCTCTTATTTGCTTCCTTGCTTTCTCAAGCAGGAACATCTGAACTATTTGATTTTTTAAAGAATGTTGCCTTTTTGGTGAAGTCTCTGCTTGACCGTGTAGCTGTAGTGCTTCAAGATGCCATTAGAAACTGGATGAGGGCATGAGAGTTTATATACAGCCAGTCGAAAAGGCCACTCAGAAAAATCTGTCTGTATCTCACATAGGGTCAATACAGTGAAGACTTGCTGTGGCAGGAAGAGCTCAAACCACTGAGTAGTGACAGTGCTCATACAATTTCTCTTATAAAAGTCATTAAGTTTTGATCTAAGGATGGTGTGACTATTTGCATTATGGGGGTATGTATATATATGTATATATATGTATATATATAAAAAATATTTCTGGTAGATCTGCTACTTGTATTTGAATGTGCTAAACTAGCAGTTCAAGCCAACTATAAATGATCAGAATAACAGGTTTTCATTGCATATCTCTATAAAAACCTTCATCAGTTTTTTTGAGCTCACTCAGACAACACAGTGAAATCTGAAGAAATATTGACATCAGTAGTGTATTGCCTAGGTAAAGTTAATTTGCTGTCTTTGGGAGAAATTGTCTAATCTATCTATCTAATTTATAGACCAAAGGCCAAATGATCGTAACACATAATCTGCTCAAAACCCCTAAAGATTTAAGTGGGCACTTGCCTAATGCACTTTCCTTCTAATCCATGGTCAAGGCTAACGTTGAGCAGAAAGTTTCAGTTTCTGCAGAATCAGTAAACTGATATAAATATAGTGGCTATTAGTACTTTTTATGTCATAAATATTGGCACAAATAAGATCTTCCTTTATTTTTGCAATTTCTTGGTAACAAATGTATCAGTTAAAACTTAGGAATCTTCAACAAAAGTCAGGTCCTGGAAGATGAGAACAAATTTCTCTGATCTACTGGCAGTAGAAGAAAACTCAACAGTGACATCAAAGCTATTGTTATCCCACATCTTCATCCAGACCTGATGAGGAAAGATAGAACAATCATTGACTTGGTAAACTGGAAACAAACTTTAAAAATTAAAGTGAGCCAAATACCGTAAAATACTGAGTAAAGTGATAGATTCTCTGCCTCTTGGTATATTTAATCAAGTCTGAATGCCTTCTGGGATATATTTGGGCAAACACCAGTGTTGATAGCCATATCAACAGGTAGGAGGGGAACTATATGATGTTTATTTCAGTTACATATTAACTGATCTTTGACACCTGCAGTCATGAACATTATGTACGTCAGAAAAAAGAAAAGCTCAGCTGCTTCTGGAAATCCACCTGTAAAATGCACAGTAGTACAGCAGATAATTTCTCAGTACAGGGCACCTTGTTCTCATTCACAATTGACTGTTCCCATGTATCATCCTCAAAAACTGATGGGCACAATAGGAATAGCAGGAGTCGGAGCTTATCATAGCATAAAATCATGGTCTTGTGGTCATGAGTAATAAACTACCTGTATGAAAGCCTTGAGTCATATCCTCTGCAAGGCTCTGCAAGACAAGTGGTTGTTTGCATCATAGCAGCTGCCATGTAGCCAGCACAAAATAAAAGAACGTAATGGTCAACTGCCACCAGAATAACTTTTCTTGATATGCTGAAAGTGTCAGCAGAGCTGGTTTTAGGTGAAAAGTAATAGATTGTGTCATGGGAGGCAAGACTGGATGTAATTACTTTATTTAAAACTTATATGAAAAGGTAGCATCAAAGCTGTTCATTTTTCACAAAGAGCAAACATAGTCTGCTCTCATCAAAGCTTTCATAGGCTTAGTGACAACTGCTGGGCTACTGGGCTGGTTCTAGCAAAAGCTATGTCTTTTTCTTTAGTGTATGATCTGTGCAGATCCAGGAGTTTTTCTAGAGAATTCATGGTGGCATGTGTGGTTTAGTGGCTGTTGGCCTTTGTGGCATTGCCAGTGAGATAAACACTGCTTAGGCAGCCTTCAGATAGAGCATTGTATCCCATTTTTTGGCTTTCGTGTCTCAAATTTTTATGTATTTTTTGTTTTGTTTTTCTCGCCACTGGCTGGGGAACCTGAACTCTTCCAATGACAGCTATGTCAGGTGGAGGTTGTTGGCTACACCTGCCGAGATGCTTGCATAGAGGGGCAGTGTCTCGGTTTGAGACAAGTTTGGGAGGAAAACGCTCTGGAATGAACGTCTCCCCCAAAGACAGGATTTCGGCACTCCCTCCCCCACGGATGTGAAAGGAATTTCTTGGATGAAAGTGAAAAAAACTATTTATTTAACAAACAAAGTG
>QWTY01026257.1:0-18138 GCA_008033365.1 Pseudorectes ferrugineus | reverse complement strand
TTGTGCAGTGTTTGTTAAGCAAGTTCCAGATCACAGACACTATACACAGCACAGTCCAAAGATCAACAGTTTTATCTAGTAATAGATAGATCTATATATACAATTCTAGAGCATAAAACTAACATTAAGAAATCTCATTAAATCTATACTCATGAAATCAATCTACAAAGAAAAGTGGCCATCTATACTGCTAACAGCCACTCTCCAAAATCCCTGTAGACTATGTGAAATGAGTTCATTCTTTGTAGAGAATTCTGAGAGATGGAAAAGCCATTGTTCATCTTACTAAATGATCACAACTCAAAATACTGTGACTGAAAATATTCAAGATATAAAAATTCCAAGAGCAATTCAGTTAAGAGGCTTTTTAAATACCTGCATGGCTCCATGTACTCTCTGAAGCTGCAGTGTGAAAGTGACATAGGAAATCCACTTCTGTATTCAAATAAAATTATTATATAATATCAGGGTTTGGAAAGGTGAATATGAAATAATTTCATGTCTTCAGATGCTGAGACATGAGGGGAAACAACAAAGACCCCCCTATAATTTGTCAGGTTCTCTCTTATAATATTGAGAAGAAGGTGCTTTTGTATTATAACTAGCTGTGATAGCACTTAACATCGGATGTTCTGTGCTCCTCTTCCTCAGAGAAGGCATTTTTTGTAGCAGAAAATAATAGACAGTAATACTCACCTGGGAATGGCCTTATTACCATTTTTCATAGGATTTCTGTCTTATTATGACATGTATTCCTTAGTTTTACAAACAGAAGTTCAAAATTCAAATCCTTTATTCATCTTGTACCTCCCATTTCTGTGTTGTCTATCCAGAAGAAATTTAGCTCACCACAATAAAGCTACTATCAATTTTCAGTAATTACATTACTCTGACACGTTTTCATCTTCCCTACCCTACTTCATGTGAACTTTATTACTGCAATATCAGCTACTGCTTTACTTAAATCATCTCCTCTCTGTTACACGTTAACATAAACCAACATCACATCATTTCCTCTCTGTTACATGTTAAGATAAAAAGACCATAATAAATTCTCAGCCAACTCCCCAAGTGGTCTACACCTGGTTTAAACCCTTTTCTGTGTAGTTGAGCACTAGCAGCACTAGCACTTAAACGAGATTAAAAAAACCAAAAGGCTTTAAAAAAAATTGGTGCGAAATGATATTGGCTCAGGAAATGAGGGACCAGCTCATTAATACAAGAATCTACTTTAAAACATAGACATAGCTTCCTGCTCAGACATCTTCAAGAAATGAATCAAGTGGATGTTGTTAAGACTATTTCAAAGATCTCTTCTCAGTAACATATAAGAGGTCAAGTGTTAACTTATCAATATTGTTAAAATAGAGCTTTAATGCTGGTCACAATAGATGGAATTTTTATATAGAAGCCTCTCCATATTATCATTAATCTTACTTGGCCTGAAACAAAAAAACATGTAAAAATGCAAGCCCTATTTCCTTTTTATATTTTCTATGAGTTTGTTGTGCTGTTTTTTTGTTCCTTGCCTGTGCAAAGCAGAGGTCATGCTTAAGCACGCTTAAATACCTTGCTGAAGAGAATACTAATGTGCAAGTTACCAAGAGCAGATTTATTTACATAATTTAGATCCATATCAAATAAAGCAAAATTCCCCAAACTTATTTTACTTTATATATATATATATATATATATATATATAAAAAAAATTATGTAGTTTCTGAGGGGTTTTTTTCTCATTTTTATTAAGAACAAAACACTTTACGCTTTAACAAAATTTTCCATCATCTTGATTGACTTGAGGATCTTTCCATCAGGAAAGGAAAGAAAAAAGAGGTAAATGCTAATTACAGCTCTGGTCCTCCTTGTTAGTTAGAAGTTTGGGAATCAGCTTTTGCTTCATTAAGTAGCTGCAGAATGAAAATCCTGCTCATCTAACATCAAAACTTTCAAAGGGGTAAGGGTAAAATATTTAAGCAAGTTTTCCCATAATAGCCACTGGCAAAAATCTTAATTATGCTGAAACTGTGAGATCTATTTTGTCTTATTTTTTCTATAATGAATCTTCATTCTGAAACAGATACAGTTGTTTGAAAAATTCCAATTACATTATCCCTTAGTGCCTCTTGATCTTATGCAGACTGCTCTCATAGTTAACATTTACAAGAGAGCAACAACCTCTTCATCTATAAAACATCCAAGTTTTAACAACATTATGTATGAAGGTGAAGTTCACTGTGCCACGTGGGAACTGAAAATCAGGATGTATCTTGGCAGTAGCTACATGAAATTCTTCATACGTGCTTTTATATCTGGATTTACAGAAGCTGTGACGATTTTAAAATCAGTTAATGATCTGGCACAAAAGATCATTCTCTGAGATGATTCTGCAGCCCTACTATCCCAAAAGAACGGCCACCTCCCCAGGTACATGTATTCACGGATAGGAAAAAACGTATTTTGCCTTACAAGCCACACCAGGAGCGCCACAGTAAGAAATAGCCTGGTTTTTACATCAGTAAGACCAGACTCCTTTTTTCCCCATCCTCATTGAACTCCAGCTTCTTTGAGAATGACTATCAGCCAAGTGTAAGGATGCCTGTTGTAATTCCAGATGACTTCCAAGTCATAAGATTTGAGAAATAAATAATTTACTACAGATGAACTACATTTCAGTCTTGTCTAGATTATACAATTACTATGTTTTCATTGATTCTACACCCATGCAAATTAAAATACAAATCGAAGGTTTAGAGAATGAACAAAATCTTAAGAGTTTATTTTTCAACTCTACACTACTTTCCTTTCTCCTTGACGGGAGACAAACAGAACTGTCCCACAAACTCATCAATCGTGTTTAGAAACCATTAACTCAACCTACAAGGTCATCAAGATAAGAATAAAATCAATAGGATTGTCCTTCGGAGCTCTTTTCAGATATGGCTTATAAGTCTCTACAGCACAGTCTTGCATACTGGCTCATTTTTAGTCAAATATTTACCCTGATTGCAGTGCAACTTCTGGTTTGCTTTGCAAGCTGTCAGTGTTCTGGTTTTGACTATAGCACCACTTCTTGCATCTGGTGGAGCTGCACTGCTGTACGGCCGTGCTTAGTGTACATAACAGCCCAATCAAGCCTGGTAATGCACAGCTTGCTGAAGAGAATGGGAAAATAATGCTCCAATAATGGAAGACAGCATCTGGATATTGTAATTATGACCAGCCATCTATGCCAGAATGAAAATCTACATTAGGGTTGATGTTAACTCATTAAACAGAAGTGCAGAAATTAACTCTCTTGGCCTGCAGCCAGTGATGACCCCTCTTGAGCAGCCCTACTGCACAGCCTGAAGGAAGGCCTGCACTCTGAACACACCAAAACTTACTGCATGAACTAGCGGTGGGAGAGCTCTCATCACTAGACAGTGACAAGCCCTAGCATAGCTCATGTTTAGATGTTGAACTTTTAAGGCTCTTTGCAAAGCAGCCCCTCCACCCCCTCGTCAATCATTCCGCCACTAAAAGCGAGCATCAACTGATTTTCTCACAAGCAGATCACGCCTTATGCCACCCCTGACATGGGAAATTTCTGTCTGATGGCCACCCCATCATAAACCTGTTAATGGATTATTTTAAAGAAACTCTCCACCTCACAGTAGCTAGGTAGATGGCTCGTGAGGTTAAATATTAATCTATTAGAACAGCACAGTTTTTGAAAAAGCAACAGCGCTATGTATCTAGGCTATATAAACATCAGGTATTTTCCACATAATCTTTTTTATTTTGGCCTATATCCATGCTCCTTCCCTATGCCTGGGATCCCACATTTCCTGAGCCTGGTTTTATAGCATACTGTAAATCAGTACTGTCTTGTATCCTCTACCACAACACAACTATGACTGCCAAACTGACACACAACATTTTTAACAGGATGCTAAAGTTAAGTGCCATGAACATAAGATACCAAAAGTAAGAATTTGAAAAAAAGAAAAAAGAGGAAAATTGGAAAATTTAACAGAAACTGTCAGATGTATGAACTTCGCATTATTTAACTCAAAGTTTGTTGATTTTTTTACTGAGGATTCCTTCTATCCTTTCCCATCCCTAGCACATAACCTGTAATAAGGTTGTGCCTTCTTAACTCAGTCTCATTTATTAAGTGCTTGTAAAAGAATTCAGAAAATGTGCTACACAACATATACTAATAATCTTTGGAAAGTCAAATTAAAGCATAACAAAGCATATCAATGAAATCACATTATATACATTCCTATATAAACAAAATGTGATAAAAACAACAGTTGTGTTTTATGCAGGTAGAAACTGATTCTCAACATCAACAATTGCAAGGGAAAAAAGTCCCCCCAAACATATTTGGACACCACAGAAATTGTATAAAATATTATATTTTCCCTATTGATACTTCTACCTCAAACACAGATGATAACTGAGTAGATTAGTAATATACAGTACTTTTAGCTCCTTTGAGTAACCTTTTTTTTTTTTAGTAGCCTCTTAGCTCCCCTCTGGTTAATATGGATTTGTGTCTTGTAGATTTTTTTAGGAATAAGAGCAAAGGCAGTTTTGAAATGCTATGAATTCTAATCAGCCACATATTAGCTGACTACATTAATAGTACAGAAATAATTATGTATGTTTCATATCATAATCACAAAGCCACCAAGTTTTCATTAACTAAATGAAATGCCCCCCAAAAACTTGCACCTAGTATTGTAAGGATTCAAAGCCTTATAATTGTTCTTGGTTCAAAGAAATGGGGGGAAAAGCTGTGACTCTAAGAAATGCATAGTTTCAATAAATGTGAATGCTATTTATTGATAAAGAATGACTAGACAGTATTCCAGAAAGTGTGCAAATACAATTTCTCACACTGTAGGTTTTGGTGTGTCTTTGTGTAGGTGTAATGCTACACACTTCACTCACATCAATCCAGAGCAAACAACACGTGTCATTTCAATATAAAATGCAAATTTCAGTACTGAAGTTACATGCTTTCTTTTGAAAATTATTCAATACAGTAAGATTGGATACAGCTAGGATAGATAAAGCTTTGTGTTTTGAAGCCAATTAGGTAATAAAAGCTAAAAGTTTTATCACCTCATTTCAAAATTGGAATGTAAGTAAAGAAAAGAGAAAATATTGCCTGGAGTATGAGTATACTGACACATTTAGACACACTTACACGATTCAAGGTGTATTATATATTAAAAATCATAAATCTTCTACATTCCTATAAAAATTCAATCTACTACTTTAGTCTTTATTTATTTAAGTAACTGTGGTAAATAAAAATAAATAGGATCTAGAAACCTATTAACTCCATCAACTGTGTAGACCTTAATCATAATAATACCTCTTCACCTTGTTGTTGATGGCAGCATGTTTCAGTAATATTGCTTTGTCAGAGCATTACTTAAAGAAACATAAGCAGTCTATCAAAGAAACACACACAAACACTCAGAAATCAAGAGAATCAGCTAACTGATGTGGGTGCTACAATCTGAGCCAAAACTACGCCAATTCCAAGCAGTCTACAAGCATGACACATTGAACACACTGAATTTTCCACATCTTACTGAGAATCTGCCGATAAAAGCTGGAGCACCACACTTTGCTCACAGAATTTGCTTCAGTGTTTGACCTTGCTCTGATGTAGAACCCAACTGGTACCAGTGGAGAAGCTCCAGAGCACCAGACATTGCATTGGTTTTACTGCCATTGACTCACTGAAAAGAAATACACAGTTAATTGCAAACCTTCGAGAGTTATTTAAAAACTTAAATTCTCGAGCGCTCTGTTGGATTGCAAACTCAACACCTTGCCAGAATAAATCCTTGCTGAAACATGAATGTACACCATTGTCTTCAACGATTAAGCTGTGGCATAAGATGAACTATCACACAAGTTTACCTTGAGTTTTCCTGGTTTTGCTAAGTTTAATATCCATATTGTTGATATGAATCTTCAAAAGGTTTTCAGTGAATATCGAAGCACAGCTTTTAGAATGAAAATGCAAATAAGCACATTGCATGTTAACAGGTGAAGTCCAAAAAATTCTGGAGTTTTTAAACACATATCGTAAGCCAACATACCCTGTAGCATCACATTTAAGAGATAAGATCATAGTAGTATCTACTGTAGTCTATCACAAAGTAATATATCTATTGATCCAAAATTCAGAACCCAATTCAACCATAACGTCTGATTTCACATTATACAGGTTTATGCCAACTTAATGTTCATACGCTAAGATAACTTAATGTTTTCTATGTGTGTTTGAAAACAATCCAGGCTAGCTAAAAGCAGAAGTTTCAAACTCATCAACGCAACTCTTTGCCGACTACCGTCTTGAACAGGGAAATCAGGAACACATTTCTGGAGTCAAAACTGTTCCAAGACTCTACTGGATAAAACAAGTGAGCCACAGAAATCTTCCCAGAGGTGTGCTCACTAGAAAGCAGCTTGGCAACAAACAGTTTTACAGACCTCTCAGAAATCTCAGAGGCTGAAATGCAGGAGTCTAGATTTGGGGCATGATGATTTGCAAGTCCACCTTAGAGAGACAGAATTTAGGAACTTATGAACAATGGCATCTTGTTCTTGTGTAAACACTCAGCTGTGCACAATACTTTTGTACGATAAATGGAGTGACTCAGCTTGAGTCTCATGAAGGGGCAACTTGATCACAGCTACGTTGAAATATTTGATCAAAGATCTAATTTTACAAGTGGTATGATCAGTCACTAAGTTGAGAAGATAACTGAGGGACAGTGAATATCTGAAGGCAGCTATATGGGACGTGTTGAAAATACAAACAAGCTCTGCAAACAGGAGCAGCTTCCCTTTAATAAAGTCAGAATGGTGGTACTGCCTATAAAGGGACTAAGTACCAGCACAGTGTGCCTGGTGATCATGTGCACACCCTGAAACAGACACTGCTGGGCTGAGCTTAATGACACACAAGAGAAAACATTTGAGAAATAGACAGCAACACCTGCCTTGGATGCAAATTGGCCTACCTAGCTTCTATTTTCAGCAATTTGGTGCTTAACTGCTATATTTGGAAAAGACAGAAGAAAAAAAACCAGTTTGTGTTTGGGAACCATGCAGAATGTTAAAATACCTATTCAAAACAAATGATCCAGACAAAAAATTCAACTCACAGGAGTGGATATACAGGTTTCCTTTGGCAGCATGGGAAAACCAGGGTTATCATCAAGGCATGGGTTATTTTACCTAAGGAGAGAAGCTTTGCAATCTGTTGCGCTTGAATAGGTGCAGAACAGCCTTTATCTAACATACTAAACAAGGAAGGCTGTCACTGCTTCACAGATGCAGCTAAGGACCATCCTAGTCATCCTTCAGCATATACAAGCACCACAAAAATGGTCAGCAATATCCATCACCCCAGATGAAGCTGTCTGTGTTCACAAGTACTGTCTGGAAGGAGTTTTTCTGATAGCAGGTGAGTTGGAAGCTCCTCCGAGATGCTGACAATAGCCAAGTCATCCTCAGCTGACACAAGTGGAAGTGATGTTAACGCTTGCCAAGGGCCATAAAGGTTACTAGGCTGAAAAAACCCAAACATCCAAATCCACCACAATGCCACAGGCATGAGACACAGACACATTCAAATTTGTTACACCTAAAGCCTCCCACCACACTAAAATACATCCTATACCTTTTTCATTTTTCCTTCTTCAAACCATCTTTGCAATTTCCTCCTGTACACAGGAGAGAAGAACTGCGAGTAAAAAATTCTCAAAATATCTCTATGCAATTCTCAGGGCATTTGCTATGACAGTGATAAGGAGCATATAATGTCATGAATAGAATATTTTATGTGCACTTGTTTAGCTTATATATGAACGACTGAAAAGTAATTATCAAATAATTTTTCTTGGTTGTCAGAGAAATAAAATTATAGTTTTATTTATGGCTACAACAAACAATTGGGAAACAAACCTGTTTATTTTGAGGTTACCCTAGAAAAGCATCATTATTTGAAGGAATCAAAAGTTTGGGCCTTTGACTTTCCAGATATTCCTCCAAAAAGTTTTTTTTTAGTAGTTTATGCTAATGTTACAAAAATGGTCATATTTTTAAACAGCTGTAAGTAAAATGCCACATTATTTTATGAAAGACATCCAAGTATTACATATCTCCCAGTGACTTCAACCAGCCTATCTCTTCCACTCTTGCTAGACTCCATCATCCTGAATTTCACATATACCAAAGCAAAATTCCAAATTTCCTCTGCTTGGACATAACAGGATATAAACTGAAATAAGAACCAAATAATTTATGCTGGTTTTTATGAATATACACAACTCCAATTGCAATTCCTTGAAATAATTTATCACTCCTGAGATGTCTAGTGTATCACTTCTCTGCTCATCTCAGTTTTGTACTCTGGAATTATTTTTAGTCATTTTTTAGTGCTACATGTCCATATACTATGTCAAAGCATATATATCCCTGTAAAAAATATAAAATGAAACACAGTTGATTTAACCCATTAGTCAAAAGACTAATAACCAAATAATTTCTGACAAAAAAATCAAATCATGCTTTGAACGACATTTTTTAATATATGAAATAACAGACAAGGTCATTTCTTCATTCTTAAAAGCCCAGTTATGAAGAAATAGGCTTTGAATCAGTTCCATATGCCCATAAAACTGCATGCAGGACTTGATTTTTTTTTTTTAACATTTCTGTTCTGTAATGCTTTATTCTACTTATTTTGAATACCTCCTTGGGATATGTTCTTGTAGCCACTTATTTTGTTGAGTAAGATTCATATACTTTAAATGTTTTTACTCTCAGACGTTGCTTAGGATTTACTTCCCTTTTCTGTTTTTTTCATTATTGAAGTATTTTAAAGCATTTCAGAAGTTTCCTGAGATACAATCTTTACCTCCTTCTATAAAAATAGCAGGGCTTTTTCTTATCCTTGTCTTTTCTATACGACCTCAATCTCTTAACATTTGGAACAACTGTGTTCTTCCTAGAACTGCTTAGACTTTATTTGCTTTTGGTTTATGAAATTTATTAGGTGTGAAATATTTTATTGCCTTATTTACTGGCTTCAGTGTCCTATTCTGGGAAAGTAGGCAGATCAGCTACAGGCACCCCTAAAGACAACAATATTAATGACTCCAGCTGATGTTCCTACTTTTCCAGCCAATGGAAATGTGAGCACTGTTCTTGCAAGCAGCATGCTTCCTGAAGCACTGCCCCAGCACACTCCAAGTGTTCACTACCTGGAGTGAAGCCAGCAATGCACCCTGGCCTGTTTCACAAAACTGTAGAAGACATGCTCCATCACCTATCAAAAAAGAAAAAAGTCATTTATGCTTTTCATAAGCAGGATTACTCAACATAAAACCTAAATTTCCCTCACCCAGAAATATGAAATTGGTCATTCAATTATCAAATAAAGAACTGAAAAGAGAATTTATGCAACAAATATCTATGACAAAGAAATGTAATTTCCCCCTTGAACAGAGAGAAATAGGTTCAAAACCTGAAGAAAAGTATTGTGCTACCTCCTGCCAATTACTGTGCCATCCCAGGTGTGCCACATAGCCCTATCAGTGGTCACGTCAGCCTCCTTGACAGTCTATCATAGATACTTCCATTCTATTTATCGATGGTATATTGACGAAATAAATATTTAACACCATCCCAACACATCCAGATCAAAACCCAGTTTAACAGCATTAGACAGATCAATGAACAGGCACTGTACAAGGACTCTGAGTATGATTATTACAGGTCTGTGTTAAAAACTCCAAATTTAACCCATTTATATTTCTGTTGAAGTATAATGGAAGTTTAAGATTCAGCAAGCATAATATTTGGACTCCCTGCATTTAACACTGAGGACCTGGAAACCTGTGTGTTTGCAACATGCACCACAACTTGAGATAGGAAGAGATCAGAGAGCTCCTAACTCCCTATCTCCTCCTTCATAGCCTGTTAGACTCCACACTCATTTTCTGACGGTGGTTCCTTGACTCATTCTTCCTTTTCAAAAGCAAATGCCCTCACGGCTATCTTTACTTGAAAGGCATGGAAAGAAAATAGCAACTTGTGTAAGGAAAAGCACCAGATTTTATAGCTGTCTCGTTAACATATCAGCTACATCACGGTTAGCCCAATTAAAAAAAAAGGCAACCCTGCCTAAGCCAAAGACTGTCCTACAGGAACCCATAAATTTAATATGCAGCAAAACAGATTAATCTTCAGGAAGGTGTTCTGCTTGTTTTTGTTCATATATTACATTTTTCTACTGTGATACAATCAAGTGTCACCAAACAAGCACTCACTTTCATGAGAAACATCAAGAAAATCATTTGAGTTTAGCAATTTTTTCTAGATCATTCTATTCTTCCGGTCTGCACTGCTGTTTTAATGCCTTATGTTTCAAAGTAGATTTAAAAATTTGGGGAGTAAGTCTCTTCCATAATTCTAGCAAGTACAAGTCTAGCACAATAGAACTGTAGCTCTTAAGACATATATGCAATACAAATAATCACTCATTTCATTATGGTAGCATAAAAGACAACAAGGTTCAGGCAAAATGCCTCTCATTTGTAAAGATCATCATGACTAATCCTATGCCCAGGCAAGACCAAAGATGTTTTTTTTAGAAACAACAACTACAAAAAACCACTGTGTAATCTAAAATCTTGTTTAAATTTTATTTTTGATTTAAGGCTATATTGAACAATTAAGTGATTTTTTTTTCCATCATGAAATCAAGACTTAGAGTACCTATGAATGGACACTCATTTTGGGCAGGTATTTTTCGTTATAATTCAGCATATCAATTCTTCTTTTTTTTTTTTTTTTCCCAAGGCATGTTATTAAACCTTCATGCTCCACATCCCCTCCAATTCTTATTACCATTTTCATACCCTGTGGTGAGGCTGACAGAAAGCAGTGTAGACTTGACAACCATACGCACAGGAATCTAGGAAGAAATTACTATGCAAATGTGCCTGGGAGAAGATAACGTTAATAAATATTTGCTGATGGGCCTTTTGCTCCAGTAGGTGGCACATTTATAATGAAAACTTAACAGTAGTTTAAGCCAAAGATCAGAAGCCTCAGATGTACATCCCACTGATAGATGACAAAAGAGGAAAAACACTTCCACTTTAGAGGAACCAATCCAAGCTCACCAAGTTTGTGAAAAGTTGGAAGGAAAATATTTGCATCTTTCTATAAATGCTTTATTTACAAAAAAAAAAAAAAAGTATTTTTGCTCAGCAGTTACTAGCAGCCTCCATTAAAAAGGTCCATTAAAAAAATAGCTATTTATTAAAGAAAAAAAAAAAATCAAGCCTTCGTAGTTAGACTTCAGTTAATTTTGCAGCTAAAGGAATGTAAGCCACAGGAAAGCACACCACATTTTTACTTCAATGTAGAGAAAAATCAATTACAAAACCCGATACTAAAAGAAACATCTAAGAGAAGGGGAGAAAATACCATGTGATTACATAAAAGTTGAACTAAAAGAGTGTAAGATGATGTTTCAGAAAAAATAAGTAACTAACCTGAGGTAACTCCTTGACTTCAGTAGGGGAAAGTAGAGGGAAGGCTTACACAGCAGGAAAAAATGCAGGCAATTCAGGAGTGACCAACCTTCCCAGACATTCAATGATGTGCAAAAGAGAACTCTACTTCTGTTTTAGTTTGAGCATTTTCACTTTAGATACTGCTACAAAATAATGTTCTTTTTTAATTCAAGCCATGTTGTGATTTTCAGCTCTTAAAACAATCAAATTGCAACATATTTTTGGATTTATTCATGGACAAAAACCTCAAAATCCTGAATACAGGTACACATATCCTGACCCAGAAGGGAGAAGAGCTTAGATAAAGGTCAAGTTTCAAGCAAACTGCAGAAATAAATTCCAAGCAATACTTAAATTCATAGAGCCTTTTCACTCCCACTTCTGTGGGAGAAAGTTTAGTATCATGGAAAAAAAAAGCCATATTTGGGCAGCACACTCTCTGGAATCAGAAATGCTGAACACCAGGTTGCAAAGCATTAGAAAGATCAATATTAGTATTACAGTCACAGGCTCAGGAGCAAGCCTGTTAACAGTACATCTTGTCAAGACAGTTCTGTGCAACCAAACTGTAAGCATTTAACCTTAAGTAAAATGGTAAAACAGGAAGGAATTATTGTCCAAATAAATTAGTATGCTTACGTTGTGCTTCCCACTCTTACCACAAAGTACAGAAAGCAGGCTTTGTGGATAGATGGATGTAACTGCTGGGGACATGCTCCAAAGGAGTTAAAGACATTCCAAGGATAATAGTCTGAATGTAACTCTGGATGATATTGTCTCTAAACAATACCAATGAAGTGGGAGCGACAATGGCTAATGAGCATGCCCATCAGTAGTAATGTGCCCAAAAAGATAAAAACTCAACAAAATTATTTACATGGTTAGATTACAGATATTCTTGTCCCAAAACCTAGGTAAAACTGTAAGGAAATATCTGTCAGGTAAATCATATACACGTATCTTTAGAAGCTGATTAGATTCTCTGTTCTCCATTTTCTGTCTTCACTGAAGGTATTCTTTAGATCAATGAAAGCCTTTGAAACTAATACCAAGAAAATTAGGCAACATGGTAAGAACACAACACGTACAGGAAATCAGATAACGCTATGCCAGTACAAACCCTACATCGATATTAAGCTAAAATAAGATACTATGCTTTCTTTTTTTTAATTGGTAAAATAACTTTGAGTGACAAAGTTCACTGCACATCCCAGATGGTACCAAGTAGTGGACACAGAGTTGCTACATAGCTGCCTTTCAGTATTTAAAATACAGTATTAGAACCAGAGTTCAATCTTTACAAAGGAGCAAAACAAGCAGTGCACACCATAAGCAAGGAATTTGACCTGGAAAATTACTCTCCTTTCACAAGTGCTCAGACAAAAGCTTGATCCTGCCAGCTGAAAATAACTAGAGGAGAGGAAAACACAGCAGAAGTCCAGAAAATCTTGAGAAGTATCCGTATCATGCTTCTAACCCGATGCAAAGAAAGGGAGCTTTATGAACTCACTCCTGGTTGAAAGATTATTTGTTCCAGTTACAAGTATGTTGTGCAGACTTTAAAAACCAGGACCCAACAGTCCGTGGCTGTGGAGGCAAAGTTGTCATTCTGATTCATCAGCGAGTCACTGAGGCCACTGATGTAAAATCATGTTATTAAAAAAGTAATACATAACCTTTTCAAATGTTACACAATCCCTGCTTGTAATTGCATCCTTAATACAAACAGTGCCAGACTTGAAATTGAGATTCCTTGCCATTTTCTAAGGAGAATGTATCTAATCATGAGGGTCTTTAATAGTAGAGAAGAAAAGGGACCTCCTAACACATAATTAGAAAACTCAAATTGGCAGTAAGATGCAGTTCTTAACTGCAAAGGTAAAGGTTTATTTAAACAATTCAAGAGAGTAACAAGTAAATTCACCACATCCTGAACTCCTTAAATTGAACTTGAATGTGCCTCTGAATAATGTGTTCTAGTTCAATTGCAGATTTATTGGACTTAACAGCAAACACTGGCATATTTGGGAAAGCAATTTCTCCTCCTAAAGGAATTAATGCTCAAGATTATTTTGTGCAATATTGTAGAATAGATAAGGCTTGGTGATTCCTTCAGTCCTCAGAGTCTCTGAGCCCCAGTGGAGGCACTGATTCTGACTTTGTTTATACCAGACCTGTCATACTAGACCATACATTCCTACAAATGTGTTGACTTCCAAATTTCTTGGTAACAAATTCACTTTGATTAGTGTAACAATAATAATTTTCTCATTATTTTCAGTTAATTGGTAGATGTCCCTTCAGACTTCACTTTGTGCTGGCAGCTGATTGCTCCACACCACAACAGTACCATCATGTTCCACCAGCATTCAGCACCAACATCAAAGGGAAAAGAAGAAAGGGGAAAAAATACTTTCTAAATTATTACGGTTCCTCAAAGGCTCCTCCTCTGTGTGTCTGCACTGTTACTGGCTGTTGTTCTATCAACTATGCAACTCCTGAAACCTTGACTTTGCATAACAATTTCTCCTGACCCTAGAACTCTATTAAAGGTAGGCAGCAAACAACATGCTCATGCAATAGATGGCCTAGAAAATAATATACTGAGTAAAGGGATTTCAATTTCAGGCCAGGTAGCACAGCAGCACAGCAGTTTCTTGCAGTTTATCATCACTCAGCTGCCTACTAAAAGCTGCTATTTTGACACATTTTAGGATATGTAATTTCTAGCTACATGTATTTGGCCGCTCAAGACAGAATAAAAATTGCCATTTTTCATCCAGACTCCATGCGTGCTCGTTATCTTAGACTGGATGAGGTGCCCACGTATTTCTCAACTCCTCGTGTTCTTCCAGCAGTATGCTTTTGCCACAGAGGGGTCACTGTCGAACAGGCAAGGCAGATGCTCTTTCAGAGGGGCCGGAGCAGCTCCCCTCCGCACAGAGCACAGCTGTCGGTTCTGAGAATGATCACCCTGAGTACGGGATGGATGAGGCTCCGCGCAGCAGAACAGCCTGCTAATCTGCAACCAGCAGAAACAACACAGTCCTGCTCTCCACTCTGTAGATATTCAATTAATGAATGACAATTTCTGAGATTAGGATTCTTATCTTAGTTATGTAAAGCAGTTAAAACAGCTTTGATGCGTTGCATCAACCTTGCAAAGGGATGACTTGAAGCAGCCGGGGTAGTGTGCTATCTATCAAAGCAACACCAAGCTTTCAAACGAGGAAAGCGGCATAAAGTAGAAATACTTTTAAAATATAGACAGCTTTATCTGCCCAATTCATCCATTGATTTCAAGTCTGGATAATCATAACAAGTATTTTTGAAGCAAAACTCTAAAAATATGGAAACCTAACTGCATTTGGTCTAGAAGTATGTGCCTGGCATTCCATCACCTACCAAGAATTTAAGCAAAAAATAAGCACATTATGACTGCAAACATACCCTGTCTTTGCCAGGGTAGATGTCCAGTGCAATAATGTGCAGACAGGATCACTGTCAACTAAAACCTGCTCTTGCCTTCTGCCACTGCAGTCTTAAAATAAAATGCCATTGAAATCTATTCAGTTTCAAACACGTCTTTAAACTTCAGTGAAGCTTGGTACTCAGTAAATTAACAGCCCTTCAAATGTATCTCTTGTATAAACAAGACCACCACCCAAAGAAACTTACATCAATAATTAAAGAACTCAACAAAGCTTCTCTTCAAAGAGGCTTCAGTAAAGGTGGCTGAAAGTTTTACTTGAAGCAATAATGAAATAAAATTATCTGACAAAAATAATACTTATAAAGCTATTTCTAACCTTTTGATTTTTTCTTATTTAACACATGCCTATTTTGCATAAAATGAACTTCCGATGATAAATTTCAGTTTGGTATATTAAGTTATGTTCCTAAACACAGATAAAAAGATGAAGTGTGCCATAGTTATTCAAAGAGTAGTCTCTTGCTATAAAAATATAAAGCAGCCAAAATACTTTAAAAATTAACATTTTGAGCATTTCTTCAGAATTATTTTGTGATGAACTGCACACTTCCTCAATACACATTTTCTCCACAAGGTTTCTTAGGTTACAGAAAATGGTTTCAATTAAAACCCAGAGCAGAACCTCCAAAATACACCACAGAGTTCATGCTGTCAAGTCATTTACCTCTTCAACTGTGATCAGCTTCAATTCCAGTTTACAAGTGCAGCTGATGAGGGCAAAACCCTGGGATGCTTCAGCACTTCAGCATCCCCCACTTTCTGGGGTAGAGTACAGTACCACTGCACACCACACATTGGCTTCACTTTCAGCAGACAGGAAAATAAGAGAAGTGATCAAAGTAGAGCAGCCAGAAAGGGAAAAGCAGAACCAAAAAAAAAAAAAAAAAATTCAGCGTGCATCTCCTCAAGTAGTACTTATTTACGCCTATTCCCAAAAATATCATGTTACTTTTCATCTCAATTTAATGCAACCTTTTCTAGGTTACACAAATATTTAACCTTACATAAATATTTAACCTTAGGTGCATGATTAATCATCACTAAAGTCTCACATAAAGCACTCATGAGGGTAGCTGGCCCTTGAAAAGCCTGGAACATCCTGACTCCAGCCACGCCGCTGTTTCATTTCATGCATCAGGATGCAGCAATGCCTTCTGCTCTGACAAACTCTTTCCTCTTATTTTAATTTACTTCCTGAGTTAAATGGTACATGATATTTAAGCACCAACCCAAATGTCTTCCTCTTTGCCACCAAGCCCATTAATGTCTTTCCAACAAGTGAGCATGTGCATGAGAGAGCTGGGGGAGCAGCCACATGTTTAAGTTGCAGAGCACCTTCAGAGCATGGAAATCCCCAAGAGCTTTTACCCGTTAATGCAGTGTCTCATTTTTGTCCCATTTCTCAGAAGACTCCAATAAACCTGGGCATAATCAATGAATAAATATCATGTTGTGAACAACACAATAGTTTGGGGTAAAATCTGACCAAACTATCTGACAGATGTTTACAAATCAAGTATCTGTTCCATAAATTTAAAATTACAGTTATATAGCTGGGCTTAGCAAATCACATATGAAATAATATCAAAGGGTTTTTTTTCAAAATTACTTAATAGTTTGGATACACATTTCAGACTAACCTTTCTATAAATCATACTTTTCTCATGTTTATACCTTCTTTACTAGTGGGTATTCTGATCTAAGCAACATTTGAAAAGCAATATTTGATATCTTCTAAAATTTAGGAATTTATATTCAAGTAAATAGTTTTGTCACTCACATATTCATGGGTAATTTTCTTACACGGCACGTATAGTTTACGGATTGCTGATAAAATATTACGTTATTTATTTGGATTTTATGCTTCATTGATTTTCCAGTGGAGAAACATTACCTGCAGAAGGGTATTAACAGCATAGATACCATGCAATAACTAACATCCAGAGCAGAAGTCTAATGTACACTTAACAATATCAACTCAAATATTTTTTCTGCAAAGGTAATCTGAAAATCTCTGAAACAAAGTTGACTTGTTTGTTTTGAGGAAGGTTGAATGAAAAAAAGACAATTTTCCCTTGAAGGAGAAATACTCATTAGAGAGGGTAAATTATTAAAATGAGTAAATGTTTGCCACTGATAAAATAAAAGGACAACAATATTTTTACTTGTTTCTGCCAGATTTGTCCTTGTTTCTGTCAATAGCTATCAAGAACAAATCTGGAACTACACCACTTTCCATTCTTTATAACCATGTTTAAAATACCCAGAACCTGGGGATGCTTTCATAAAGATTTACTCCCCAGTAAATAAACTCCTGGTGTTCCAGCTTTGGCTTTTCTCAAAGTCTCTGCCCTAACTCGGCAGCCAAAGTGACTGAAAAGCTTAAATCTTATTTTCAGAAGTAACCTGGGTACACAGGAGCTAAGTGCTATTTATGTTTCCTTAAAATGATGTTATTACAATGATTACTTAATAGATCGATTTTTACTATTCAGAACCTTACTGGAGATGCATCAGGCTCAATGGTACCACTAACAAAGCTGTCCACAATACACTGATTGCAATTCCTAACAATAATCTTCAGTTCTTTCCAGCTAGTCTGTTTTTTCTTGATGAAGTGATTTCTGCATCTCTTTATCCAGATGTGCCTTCTCTAAAGCCTATAAATCTTCCTCACCTCTTTAGTTTCTCCACGTTTCACTTAAAGTTGATTGGCTGGTGAATAAAAAGTCTCTATTTCTGCTCATATTTAAATACTCACTCACAAAACATTTCAGGATGTCATCACTGCAAACACTCAAGGCTGAGCCAGAGGAGATGCACATGTGTGAAAATTCTGAATCCAGTTTGAGCAGGAAACCAGACAATTTTAAGAACTTCCGACATGGATTTCTTACTTTGCCTTCATCTCTCCACCCCTACTATGAAATAGCCTGAAGAAAATGGAGACTCCCAGGTGGAAGTTACAAACCCAGGCACTGTGTTTCGACTTCTGCCATCACAGAATGCTTGAAGCAAGCAAAAGGGAAACTCGCA
>QWTY01026254.1:0-17340 GCA_008033365.1 Pseudorectes ferrugineus | reverse complement strand
ATCTGCTGTGACCTTGAGCATGTCATGTTGCCCCACTCCACTTTATCTAAACTTCTGGTGACATTTGTATGAAGGGCACTCTCCCAACACGTATTTATACAGTGCCTTACAAAACGGGGCTGCAACCTCAACCAGGACACACAAAACCAACTCTAGAATAACATAACAGCACATCTGCACCATTTTGTATCGACTGGGATTGAAAAATATTTCCCCTTTGTAAGAACAACACCAGCAGAATCCATTTCTAAAGAATGAATTGATGACTATGGATTTTTAAGTCGTGCTAAAAGAAAAGAGTTTTTACGAGAGACAGGCAAACTGGAAGTCACCCAGGGGTTGCTTAGTTACTCTGCAGGACTACTTTAAAAGCTCCTTCAGACATTGCAGCAGAACTGGAACAGTGGGTGCAGCCTCTCATGATGTGGAGTTAAGCCCACATGGTAATTTGCACCATTCCTGTCCATGAATTTCACAGTGCCAATACAATGGACTCTTTCAGAGATTGTTCAAAATCTCGGTGAGACAACGTTACCACTGTAAAAATCATTTTTCTTAAAAAGCCATGATTTTTAAATTTTAGTTCATGATTGTGATGTTTTATTACCAATTAGATTACATCAACTCACACTCAGTGTTCATAAATACCTACTAATCATATGTAGAAATAAGGTTGCCTGAAACAAGCCCTTGGGTGGGGGAGGATGGTGGAATGTGGCTAATAAAAGCCACCAGAATTCCAGCTAGAGCACTACTGGCTTAAATGGGCCTTCAGGATACTACTGGAAAATTCAGAACCCTTTAGAATATATTTTAAGAAATTAATATTTGGATGAAATGTCATACACGTCTAAAAAAAAATGAGTGAAAACTGCCAAACACCTTGTTCTAAATATTGGGCTGTCTTTGTTGGAAGAGACTGATTTTCAAGCTGTCAGAGTTGGATTAAATTAAATGCTTGGACAAGAAAAACGTTTTACAAAAATTTATTGTAACCATCAAATACTTAAAGGCATTCTGCATTAAATACACTATTAACTTCTTAATAAACAGAACTACTGCAAACATATCAAACAGTACCATTTAAAAGATCAGAAGGACCAATAATAGTTACACAACAGAAGATGAAAGCATACAGCACTGTATGGCATAGTATGACCCACTTGGATATTGCATTTTGGCAAAGATGATTTCAAGACTATTAATATTCATGTCATGCACATCCCCAGGTATGCAAATAACAGAACATCTAAACTAGAGACTTGCAAACAGGAGAGTTCCCACACTACAAACACCCAGCAGGTACCAGGTACCCTCTTTGGCCTGGAAGAAAATAGGCAACTTCTCTGAATCAGTAGGTAAACTATTTAAACACTTTGTGTTGAGTAAACAGAAGAACAAGTGTTTAACTTCTCCAAATTTGTTCCATCTTTTTACAGTTTATAGCTCTGATTTTGGTGCCAAGTACAACACATGATTAAGGTAAAGTCAGACTGCATTACCAGTTAACATGTCTGAAGGTTGACAACACTGTTTATTGACAAAATACCTCCCAATCTCATAAATAGATGTTCAAAAGATCCCCTAAATAAAAATTTAACAAAGAGGCAGCTTCAAAACAAAGTACAGAAACTGATTTTTAAAGCCCAAATTTATATTACTGTTCATTATCAATGAAATTCATTCATTTCCCAATATAGCTCTTAAGCTAACGATTGAGTTCTGTCAGAAACGTTTGTGCAGTACATACTGAACTTCTGACCAAAGTGTATTGGTTTAGTTATCAACCAGAAACTCACAACAACAAAAAAAAGAAGGAAAAAAATTAAAATAATTAAAACAGGACTGAAATTAAAAACAGAATTTTAAGAAGTCTTGTTATACCAAAGTTTACATGTTCTGCTTATGACCCTGTGCTGTCAAGTCCCTAAAAAGCATCTTTCTTTAAAGAGCTGAATTACTGGGTTAAATTTGATGACTAAAAACACACAAGAACTAATTCAGCAGCAGCATTTTGATGCCAAACTGAGGTCCGTAAAGGATATAAAACAGTTTTTAAAATTTACTTCAGCCACATATCAAAACGTACAACTCTGTGAAACAAGGATTCCATATTCTAAACTAGTAAGGCTCAGAAGCAGAAAAAGACTCCACCAGCAACTGGTCCCACACATGCTATATGGCCAAAACCAAAAAAAAAAAATCAGTTTCTGAAATACTGTATAAAAATTTGTTGAACAGCTCTTCAGTCTAACTACAGTAACTTCCAAAAAGAAACTGTGGCTCGGAGCTGAGCAATACTTCATGTTGTGCATTTACTCGTTAGGAAATGAAGCTTTTACATTTCTAGCCAGGCTAATTTTGATAGCTACAATAGTACTGGTAAAATATGACATATCTTAGCTAACTGTATCTTACAGAGATTCTTTTTTATTGATTTCGAAACTGAAGCAATACATATAAGCCACAATTCTGAAAATATCTATGCAAAGACTTAAAATATATAATTAGTCTTTTTGATACCAGTTGAGCCTATGCACAGTGCTTGTAGAATCATGGCCTTAACTCACATTAGTCACTTCAGGTATTTTTTAGTGGATTAAAACTCAGTTGAATTAACAGCTGAAAATATCTAATATAGTTTTCCCCACATTTGTGCTTTCTCTTTATTGAGAAAAGGCGTTTCAATTAAAAAAGCATATGAAGTAACAGTAATAACCAAATTCATTCTGAAAATAATGCAGCACTGCATATTGCACAGATGTAAATTGTCACCTCCTACTCCCAAGAACTAGCTGAAATTCACATTTAGCAGCAGCAGCTTTTTACCTGCCTGCAAGATCCTTGTCACCAACCTCCCACCCGCACCGGGAACCCCAGCGGGACAGTGCTGCAGTGGGTTTGGAACACCCCCTAGCCAGGTGTGTCAGCTACCACTTCTAAACGTTTGCTTTGCATTTCTGGCTCTGGGCCTCTGTTTTCTGGCCCCGTGTTCACACTTGCGGGAGGCCCGTGAGCGAGTCTTTACCGGGCAGGCAGCCGTGCTTTTTACCACCTGCTTGCTCCTCCGTTGCGCCGGTTTGCGCCCACGCCTAGGGTGTGTTATAATCGTTTTTAAGTCCTTACGGAGGGTATCATACCTATTCTCAGGGTCGTCATCATCATCATCTTCCTCCTCCTCCATTGGGATAGTCCTTGATAGAGCCTCTCCCTCATCTCCTGAAAAAAAAGCCCAACAGAAAACACTTAACACGCGTAAACCCGGCAATGAACAATACGTGACAGCACAATAAGCAACACAACATGTGAACTACATCTCCATCAACAATCCCAATTTAAAACAGCTTGGTAATACCACTTTTCTACCAGTTACCTGTCTTGACATATAAAAATAAATTTAGTTTTTCAGTGCACATTCTGCTTGTTGCTACACACAACTTGCAGCTCGTTCCTAATTACATACTGTGAATTTGGGATTTTACACCAAAACATAGAGATGAAATTCTCTACCCAGAAATCAGAAACAAGTTTCCTAAGAAGTTACTTGCTCTGTCAGAAGCTCCACTAGTGAGTTTGTGCAAACTGAAAAGAAGGCACAAACAAAGACAGGACAGAACTGTTTCCCAAGCCCACGGGCTGCCATGAGGAAGTACTGGAGAACACTAATCCTTCCTATTTTTGCTTTCAGACCAGGAGTGTGTGTAAAGAGTTGTTTTTTGATAATTCCACATGCTATCCTTAGTGCAAACATCCAAAGTCAGCTGCACTACATGGCACTGTCCCATATACAAAGGACATCAAAACCATCAGCGTGGGACACGTGACAGAGAGGGAACAGCACAGTGTGAAGCCTGCCCTTAAGCTCCTCTGCACTCTCCTGGCTGCACTGAGGAATTTGGATCGTTTCTAGCACATTCCCAGGCCTCTCCCCTTGCTTTTCTCTCCTTTTTCCTTGCATGCAAGTCAGATAAACCTGCTAGGTAGTAAAATTAAGCTTAGGGAAAGAAACCTCACAATCCTAATGAGCTGAGATCCCCTCATCCATAATTTCTGTTTATTTTCTATCTGTGGGGACTGGAGGACTGGACTAAAACCAGGCTGTGAGGGGCACACCCCAAGGTGATCACAGAAAGTCCCTCATGTGGATAAATAAAAGCATCCTGTTGGTTAAACCAGATCCTAAATCTCTTTCAATGATCAATCTACACAGCTTATTCAGGCCCAGAACAGACTCCTTTATTAATTCACCTACTAAGCCAAAAGCAAACTGCAGAGAAAGGCCTCATTCTTCTCCTCTGAAAATACTCTAACACAGGCAGAATTTCATAGAATCAAATGATAACTAAGGCTGAGACATCTGGACATGCTCTACTCCAACTCCACCCTCAAAGCAAAGCTAACTCCAAAGTCAGATCAGTTATTTCAGGGCCTTGGCCTGTCAAGTTTTGAGCATTTCCAAGGACAGGGATTCCAAAGTTCAGCAGGGCAACGTTTCAAGCTTTGACCATGCTCAATGTAAGAATATTTCTCCTAGCATCTGTATCAGTTTTCCTTGCTAAATGCTGTATCCACTGCCTCTCATCCTTTGGGCACACATCCAGCTCAGCCTCCCCAAATCACTGTGAGGTGATTTGCACACAGAAATTCAGACTTTCAAATTTTTAGCATTCTGTCTCCAGTCTAACCCAACCCACTTCTCTCTCAGTCTAACTCTACTGTCAGTCTAACTCTACTGTCACTCATCCCACACCACAATCTTGTTGTTCCAATTTCTACCCTGCTATCCATCTCTCCAATAACGACCCAATCTTTCCACTTGTGGCCTGCAAATGAA
This sequence comes from Pseudorectes ferrugineus, assembly GCA_008033365.1. Lineage (NCBI taxonomy): Eukaryota > Metazoa > Chordata > Aves > Passeriformes > Pseudorectes > Pseudorectes ferrugineus. The sequence goes on along the minus strand of QWTY01026254.1, from coordinate 12,506 downwards.
ACAATAACTCCCACTGCCTCAAATACCTTCTGATAAATTAAATCCAACTTTTTCCTCTTGGGCCATTTCAATACCAAGTCCATGAACTGTACATGAGCAATTCCATTTTTAAGGCATTTTTCTCTGATGGTCCAGTGATGCTGTACACTGTCACTGAGTGCCACCAATTGTCTGTCTATAGGAGAGTTTAATGGCTGTGGCAGCAACCACATGCAAAAAGCCAGTTCATTACTATGCAAACCATGAATTAACTGCAATTTCCCCCAGCAGCGGCATCACTGGGGAAAACATTGCTAAGGCAGCACTCAAGGAAAAGCCCTACAAGTCCCAGTATTATCTGCACAGAGGCAACATATGAAAACAATAAGCAATGACAGATTTCTAAGTAGCTGTTCTAAGCCTACATAGCTCTTGTGAGGCACAAAAATCACCTAACTGATTTTTAAATGCATATTACAATGCCACAGGTCTCCAGAGTCACCTCCAGTGCACAGACAGGAGGTGATAAATTTGAGTTCACCACATTATCTACTCCTTCAAACCAGCTTCTGCTAAATAGTCCCAGGGCAGGTGAGGCAAGGGCCAAGCTTTGGAAAGCTCAACTGCAAGCAAATGTACCTGCTGTAAATACTGCCTGGAGTTTCCAAAGCACCTCCATTTACAGTGACATCATTTTTTCCCTCAAGGCACAAGCTGCACAAACTGAAATCAGGGACTCTTACAGCCACAGGATAGTTTGGCTGGAAGGGAACTTTACAACACGTGCTCCCAAATCCGTATCAGAAACCCCGACAGGCTGCAAACATTTAAAAGTATAATTACCTACTGGTGAGTGTTTTTTGCTTCTAGATTATTAAATGTCACCCAAATCCTACAAAATCTCCTCTGTTAATATTTTAATATGTGTACATGAACATCTTTTGCACACCTGATGACTGACAAAATCCTGCATCAGCAGACAGCATCAAGCTTTCGGTCACCGGCCTGATCTTCTGCTCGTCGCTGCTTCCATCGCCTGTGGAATTCTGATCATCGTTTTCTTCCTTATCAGACGAGGAAGAGGAAGTGACAACCACCTTCTTTTTTGCCACCTTCTTTTTTAAGTTGCTCTTTTTGCTTTCTTTTACTGCTCCTCTTTTAATCTTTTTCTTGGTGTCTTCATAAGACTCCTCATCAGAAGAGGACGAGTCATTCTGTTCTTTCTTGGAAATTTTCTTTTTGTGGCTTATTTTTTTCTTTTCTTTCGTTTCAGTTCGTTTTTTACGCCGCACAGCATCGTCAGAAGAACTCTCCTCCTTTTGGGGAGATTTCTCGGTATCAGAGGATAAATCAATGTGTACTCTTTTAGCTACTCTCTCTCTCAAATTCCTCTTTTCTGTAAACACGGGTTCCTTTTTAATTTTGTCATTTTCAGAAGAATTGCTACTTCCTTTCTCTGGAGATGACTTATCAAGATCAGAAGAGGAATCATCTTGTTCTTTCTTCAAACCTTTCTTTTTCAATTTTTCAGATTTCTTTGCTTTGCTTTCTGATCCTTTTTTGTTCTTGAGTCTGTCTTTGGAAGACTCCAACTTGTGCTCTTTCTTTGCTGATTTCTCAGTACTCTCAGAAGAAGAATCATCCTGTGCCTTTTTCTTTCTCAAATCCTTCTTCTTCTTAACTTCAGGACTCTCCTCTTTCTCCAGTGAAGACTTCTCAACATCAGAAGACTCATCGTGTTTTCCCTTTGCAGATTTTTCTTTTGAGTCTCTGTTTATCTTCTCCTTAGCAGCTGACCTCTTACCCGTTTTTTTATCTTTAGAAGAGTGATTAATTTCCTTCTCTGGGGAAGACTTCTCAGCATCATCATCTTCAGAAGATTTACCTCTCTTCTTCTTCAGATTTACCTTTCTCTTACTGCTTACTTTTTTCCTCTGCTCTTCTTCAGAGGAATCATAACTATCATCTTTCCGTGAGTATGTTTTCTTCGATTTTTTTGCAGCCTCAATTTTACTCAACATTTGTATCTCTTTTTCCAACTCAGAATCATAGTTTGAAGAATCTGAGTAGTTTTGTCGTTTCTTTTTAGCAGCAGCAGCGTTTTTAGCTGATTTACCTCTTTTAGCATCTAAATCTGAACCGGAACTGGAACTTTTCCTTTTTCGTTTCCCGTTTTCATCCTTTACTGGTTGACTCTTTTGAAAATCTGAAGTCTTCTGATTACTTGCTGGTGCTTCACTGTTGCTCTCGCTGTCTGAGGAGCTGCGACTCATCATCCCTGCTTCTCTGAGGACAGCTGGCATCTCATCAGAGTCTGAGCTGTGATCTAAGTCATATGGCTTTTTGGATTTGGAAAGTTTGTTAGGACTAGGACCATCAGCAGTGCTGTCGGAAGAATTTCTTTTATCGTTTTTCCTCCTGGGTTGCTTGGATGGTTTTCTCTTCCGTTTTTCATTGCTCGTGTCATTGCTGTCCTCTTCTGAGTTGGATGTCAGGGGGCTGATGTCCGTGGGGCGCCTCAGCGGGGTGGTCTTGACGCGCGGCGACCTCCGGAGATCCGCGTCCTCCACGGGCACAGCCTCGTTCTCCGTGGAGGGCTCGCTGCCAACATTATGGTTTTGTTTTACAGAATCACAGTTTGCCGCTTTAGGTTGAGATGCATCAACATCTTTAGATGCATCAACATCTTTACTGTCCTTTTCTAGACTGCTGTCTTGATCTTCAGCTCTAACTGTAGACTCTGAAAGGGAAACAGGAGTCAATTTTACAATCAGTTCTTTTGTTCCTTTAGCTGATGATTTTAACTTGGTACCACCTTTGGTATCTTTCACAGGAGCATTCGATTTTGTATTTGAATTTAGAGTCTCATGATCTGCTGCTGTGTTTCCACTGTCCTGCTCATCTGATGGCATCTGAATCTCCATAGCAGATTCCAGAGTCTCAAAAATATCTTCAGGAACGGATGAGGGGATGGACACGATATCCATGTCTAAAGCCTCTGTACTGTTGGGCTCATACTGCGGTTCTTCATTTCTGCCAGACTTTTTCTCTTCCCCAGGAGCTGCCTTGTTATCTGTCTGTTCCACTGAGGGAACACTTTGATCCATGGGCTCGCTGTCAGGCCGCTCCGACACAACTTTTTTCTGTGTCTGTACGGCGTCATCCTCTTTTAATGCCACATGTTCCTTTCCTTCATCTTTTTTCACCTCGTTTTTTTCTGATCTAACCTCAGTTTTTTTCTCTTTGGTATTTTTATCTTTGATTTTAACATTCAATGCTTGAATCTCCAGGTTCAGGCCTTCTTCTAGTGACAGATGAGCTTTTTTCATGTCACTCAGCACAGATTTAAAAGCTTTCAGCTGGCACAGTTGCACAGTTGGGCTTATTTCTACATTTTCTGCAGCGTTTTTCAAAAAGCTTACAAAGCTAGAATTCAGATTTGTTGTAGTTTCAACCAGTTTTTTTGTTTTCTTAAGCAAGTCTTTTGGCACCATTAGTGCTTTATAAGAATATGTTAGTGAACCTGAATATGAATTATCTAGTTTTTTTTCTTCCCCATTACAATTTGCATTATTTCTCTTTGGAGAAAACTTGACCGTGTGGTCATATATTTTGCTTTTTTCATTTTCAACTCTCATCTTTTTTTTGTTTTGTTGAAGTAACTGTTCTAAATTTTCAAAGACACTGTCACACGCAGTGACCAAGTCCAACAAAGGCTCTGGATGGCAAATGTAGCAGTGCCACTGGTTATTTTCATCCAGGATAGTCGAGAGCTCCTTTCGGCCCAGGTTGCGCAAAATGCACTTTTTACAGAAGGCGTTATGGCAAAAGTCACAGCAAATCAAATTTCCACCTTCAGCACACCACCTGCAATGAGATTGAGAAAGGTGAGAGTCTTGTCTCCACATCAACGAGGTGATACATTCTGAAGTTCACATATTTAAAAATTCAGGTGATGAACAGATATCCATTACTTGAAACCGCTATTGAAAGCGTGGTTGAAAAGTTCAACTGAGAATTGCAAAGTCAGAAAATTCATGTATTAGATTAACAGTTCACAAAGCTGAAATGGTCAGTAATTTTCAAACAATTTCAGCACTGATTTCTTTAAAGAAGAGAAAAAATTAATTAAATCTTATTTTCCCTGTTTCTTCTGCAAATTTGATTTATTTTATAGCAAAATTAATAAGCTTAAGTCTTTCTAGCCTTAACTCATATATTACTACTGCAGGAGCACATGAAGACTGGAAAGTGGTGGACAATAAGCTCATAGAAACCACAGATTGCACAATTTTGACTGAATTACACATTTAGATATTTGACAAAGAAGTGCTTTAGCATTTCAAAAGTGGGAGATGCATCTGGAGAACTGAGTTTCTGTGGCTCACAAGGTTTAGAATGCCAGATTCTATCCCCACCTTTAAGGTGTTAGGAAGGTGGCGTGCTATTTAATTAAAAATGTGGTCTCTTACAAGTGTTTGTTATTAGATTTCTTTATAAAATGTCTTCCTGTTCATTATTAAAACAACAACACAAGAGTTAAAAAAATCCTGAGGTTGAGTATTTCTTGGTGACAAGTAACTGTTGCTTCAGCTCTTATGTACTTGTCTTTATTTGCCAATAATGTAATGATTGCAAGAATAAAGATCCAGAAACCAGGAGAGCTGTGGGTGTTACTTCAGTTTTTGTACACTTTCACATTTTGTACACACTGCAGATTTTGTGCACTTACCTACACTGTTCATCCATCCCATCTGAGTCACGACTGATGTCATCACTCATGTAATACTTGTAGCAAGTCTGTAAAGAAAGAGAGAGGACAAGAAATTCTTTATTAAATCTCAACTGGGCTTCAGCAATTCATTACATTTCAGCATGCATTAGAAACAAGCCAGCAAAAGCAGCAGCTGCAAGGTCTTCAGCATTCTAAGCCTTTTACATTTGTTTTAATCTAAAAAACATCTTCCGTGGATATAACAGGTCCCAAACCATGACTTATTTAGATGGCTCAAGGTTTGTTTCAAAATCAAACAGGCTTTTGTTTGATGGCTACATATTTGTGTATTTTAGAACATCAGCTGAATATTTCCCTCCAGTCTGAATGTTTTTTCCATCTATTTCCTAGGTAAATCAACACCACATCCTCCCTGACACAATTAATCCTACATAAATTACAATTTTCAGCTGGATGCTCCTTATGTTAGCATGTGATGCCATAAGGCTTTAGATAAAAATGTCTTCAGCATTTATCATGATGTTAACACCCAAGAATTCCATTTCCATGTGCAAACTAAGCATCTTCATTGAAAATTTGGTAATGGTGAGAAAAAAATACAAATGACAGCTAAAAGTATTGATGGCTTCAGTTGCTGAATTGTTTACCCCAAATTTTGAAGGTTTGGTGTTATTTTTTTCCCAGCTGTTAGTGAAGAAGGTTCTCCCAGACTTGCAGCTCTACTTTAAGCAGGCATTAATGCAATTCAGAATCCAGAAGAGGCTTCATCACCTGAATTTAAAATGATGCTGCCCCATTATCTGGAACAGACTCGCACATCTGTTCAACCAAACTATCCAAACAACCAAAATCAACATAAAACCCCAGTAAAATCTAATGTTTAGACACTTGATGGAACATTCACAGTCAAAGGAAAACAGCTTCTCAGGTCTGGGACTGTTTACCTAAGCAGGAGAAAAATAAGGGCAGAACTAGGCACAGAAATAATGGAAGAGCTGGAGTATGGAGATCAGGGGCTTCCATTCCTCCCTCTCACATTCACTTAAGGCCTTGTTCAATTAAGTGAAAACACAGAAAATCAAGGGAAACAACCCTTGATGTAATTCATGGAGCAGAGCTCCCAGTCAAGAGCTGCTATTGAGCCCAACACCCTGACCAGGTTACAAAAACAACCCAGGTCACTGGTGTGCACTGCAGGAACGTGGGCAGCTACAGCCACGTGCTGAGGGTGTGCCAGGCCAGGAACAGGAGCTGGGACTCCAGTGGAGATGGGAAAAGGTCACCGTGTGAGCTGATTTTTGTGAAAGAAACAAGCCCGAGTGCAGAGAAGAGCCAGCACTCCAGACTAGATGGGCATGGCTGAGACAGTGCTGAGTATGTAACACTAATGAGGAACTGGGAATAGGGATGAGGAGAGAAGAGCAGGGAAATGCTACATGTACATTAAAAACCAGAACTGTATCTCTGTCTTCAGCACTATCTTTATAAATACAAAATCTCCAGACTATAGAAATGTGCAGGAGAGATCTCTGCAGCTCTCTGAAAATCACCAGAGGTCTCCACATCAGGAGGCAGGGACATTTCCTTCCTGCCCTGTCCCACCTCTTCCCACTGCAGCCAGCTCAGGGCCTCTGTGGAGCCACCAGGAAGCCACAAAGCTGAAAACTCTGATACTGGGCTTAAGGTTATGGATTAGACCAGCACTGCAAAGCTGCCATAAATTAAAACAGCCCAGGAGCTGGCAGAAACAGAGATGGCTTTGAAGCTGCTTTCCTGCTCCTTATTGCAGTGCTGTTTTACACGGAATGCTTTACCAGGAGATGCAGACTTGAATCCGTTCTTAAAATACATTATGAGTAGGCAGAAATTTCAGACAGATCATTGAACATTAAAAATTCACTAAGATTATACCCTTAAAGCTGTAGAAGTAAATAATAAAGAAACCACAACCAGTTTAACTGGGATGTAAGAAAAAAGGAATATAAATTTTTAAGTGTATTTGCCTTTTTCCCCCCTCCTTTTAGTTTCCTTAATTGTGACAGCTAATGACTGAAAACTTTATTGACTAATGAACAAGAATTACTCCCACAAAAATCCCACCCAAATCAACTAATATGACATTTTGAAACAAAACCAAACAGAACTGTTTAGCACATACCTTACAAATAAGCACTTTCAGTGTAGGGTGTCTATAGATGGAATCCTTTTGAAAATGGTTCACCTGCTGCCCACAAGCTGTACAGCTTACAATTCCATGGAGTCCTTCTTCTACGGAGAGGATTACAAACCACACATTAATTGTTTTCATTTTTATTTAAGAAATCTGTATACACCTATTGCATTTTCTTGCAATACTCTGGCCTGTCAGGTTTCTCACACGCCTTTATTTCTGCACCCAGCACCAGAGAAATCTTTCTGTAAGCATTTGCTATTTTAAGGCTGAATTTTCCCCTGATTTCTATGCTTCAGTCGGGGTCAAGATACAATTCTTTCCCTTTGAGAGGTTTCATTTGGGTTAACTGGTCACCTCATGAAAACACACCTAGATAAGAATCATCACTAAAATTGTTTCAGAGCAGCTCTGATATTCTGGACAATGTTCCCCATTTAATCTTTGTTCAACAAATACCATTACAATTCATGTTTGTATTATGACATTTCTTTCACACAGAGTTTTAGTTTCTCAAATAAAAACACAGAAAACTCTTACAGAAAATGCAATTTATCCTTGTAATAGTGCCTGAAAAATCTTTTCTCACGTTTTGTTCCCTTCTCAATGGCGGTTTTTGGGTTTTTCTGAAACTACAGTTTTGCTATGATACACATGTTCTCCCCACGTTGCTGACTGCTCCCATGGTGTGTGCACCACTCTGCTGCTGCACCTACATTTGGTCAAAAAAGCTTTTTTTTTAATGCCAACCTCCCAATTCACTTCAGAAGGGGTCAACTTGGGCCTGGCAGGCTCACTCCATGCCAGGCTCTTAATTAATACTCTGAGACCTTTTTGTTTTCAGCAGCACAAAAAGGAAAATCATTTGTGAAAGTTCTACACTTCCAAAAGCCTGATTTGGGATCAAGCAGATACAGGTTTGATAAGAGATCACTTAACTGCAACTTGTCCTCTACTGTCATGCTCAGTGATTAAGTCAATAAGGAAATTAACTCAAACAGTTTAATTTAATGATTACAATCTGAGTACAGACTCTGTATTTTTTCTATTTTTCATTAAATAATCACTACCCCAGAATTAGAACCAAGCAGCAACACCACCATGGTAAGGAAGTGAATGAACATTCTCAAGACACAGTACAAGCTCCCAGCAATCTGCTGCTGAAGCACAGCCTCAGATGGCTCAGGGGGCAGTGAAACAGCTGATCCACCCTCCTAATTCAGTGAAATTCTGAATACAGGATATGTTTGCACCCTCCAGCCATTCCTGACTGCACGTCCTGCAGAGCCTGTGGACCTGCAAGTCCCTCTCACAAGCTCCAAACCAGCTCAAACACCAGTTTCAAATGCTGCTGTGACCATGGATGAACACATCCATCACATCACACTCCTCGGGAAAGAACCCCACATTCTGCAGCACAGACTCCAAGCCTGGCACACATCACAGTCCTTAAACTGCTGCAGGAATCACTGAGGGTCCCAGCCAACCCAGGGAGAACATGATATTCCCTGCCAAGTCCTGAGGCACCTTCCTCTTTTCCACCACCAAGGGGAAGCACCTACAGCCTCCATCCTCAAACCTGCAAGCTGGCACCAGGAAAAGAGAGAATTTATGAGGCAAATCTTTGTAAACCATATTAATACTACAAATGATGATGATCCAAAGAAATTAAACTACTACTAATTCATTAATACTGAGAAACTACTTAGTTAAAAACATTAACTGAATTTATTAGCAAAAATACAACCATAACCATGGTGCAGACACAAAACTTGAAAATAATGACACAATGCCTCTTACAGTCTTAGATAAGAGCATTTGGTTGCTAGAAAAGCAAGAGTTCTGCTTCTACCACTATATCTAATACTCACAGGACATATAATTCCTACTAGAAATGCAAATATTTAATATATACATATATGTCAGGCACAGTACGTGAGTAACCAGTCCAGATACACAAAGGAAGGCCTGCAAATCCCCTAGGGATGGAGATTAAAAAAGCTGGAAGGGCAGCTGGAAGGGCAGGTCACAAACTGTCCTGGGGATGCAGACACAGGCCACAAAGCTGAAGCACAAGTGTCTTATCTTTTTAACACTGTACCCCTGAAGAGTCCTGTTGGACCATATGTAAATTGTTATAAGCACAAATGGAAAAAGCATTCCTATATGAACAGGACATCTCGCATGAATAAAACAGAACCAACTTCCAAAGTTCGTAATTTGGAGGAAACATCAATGCTCGAAATGTCACTGACACCACACGAGCCCAGGTGTATGCACAAGCACATTTCCACACAGTCACATTTCACTCCCCCTCAACCACAGATGGAGAAATAGCACTCAATAAATTACTTTAGAAGAGAGCAAGGATCTCAGATGATACAATGGAAACGATGAACAGTGTGTGCAAGAGCTGTTTGTATGAATACCCTGGGTACTGCTGGAGGTGTGTGAGCTAAGGTATTGCCAGTAGTGTTAACAAAAATATCTGCCTTCTTATTGGCTGCATTATACATAATCCTCCCTCCTCTCTTTTACTTTTGGGGGAAAAAAAAGAGAGAAATGAATTTCTGTTACTATTATAATCTACCTAACTTCTCAGTTTTAGCAGCAGCTGTGGCAAACCAGCTGACACAGCAGCTTTTCAAAGGTAATCCTTAGAAGGGCCCACTGGTCGGGAATTTCCCACAATTTAAAAGCAAAACAAAAAAGTCTTTATGTTGTTTGAGGCTTTAGGATTTTTTCTTAGCTCACTGATGGATAATCTGCCTATACATGTCCCTGCTCAAACATGGTTGCTTTCCTGGTGAGTCAGTGAATGTTCCTGTATCGATGGTGCTCCAATAGAATTCCTTAAAAAAGGAATACCTGTAACACCTGATTGCAACCAAGCAACTGTAGCTAATGAAGCATCCTGTAGCTACTGAAAATAAGGAGTTTAATGGGAACTAATCTTAGCTTTCACTGCTGCATTGCAGGGGCAGCAATGGAGGCTAATTCCTATCAGCTAAAATCCTCAATGAACAAAAAGCCAGAAGAGTGGAGGTATTTTTAGGATAATTTATCAGAAATACGGACAAGTTTTAGATGTACCAAATGTGGTCGTAAGCAACAATTTAAACCCGTTTCAATAGATGTTTTAAATTGTATTTACCTCCACGCTTTTTGGGAGCTTCAGGTTTCATTTTAACGGTATTTCTGCTTCTAAATTCAGGCCCTTTAAAATCATCTTTGTCTTCATTCAGCACTGGCTCAGGCTGTACAACCACTGTACCTAGAATAATTTTATTTAGAAATTGGAAACCATTACACATCCAAGTGAAGTGCAAAAAGTTCTGATTAACAAAGCCAACCAAAAAAAAAAAAAAAAAAGTGCAATCTGTTGACTAAAACTCAACAAAGTTCTGAATGCACAGATGTTCACAGAAGAAAAACCAAAAAAACAAAACCAACACCACACATTTCAAACTACATCTGTGTTGCAGCTGTAGGACAAAAGCCAAGGACTGATTGGGCTGAGGAGTAAAGCCTTCTCTCTCTGCCCTGCTGTGGCACGTGCAGGACAGGAACTTGCTACCAATAAAGGACATCACTTAAATCCCTCAAAACCCTTAGAGTAACTAGGCTTTTCTCTTCTTGCCCCCTTCTATTCAGTTTCCCTGAAACAACTTGATTTATTTTAGCATGAAATTAAAAAAAAAGCAATGGAACAAAACCTGCTTTGTCTTTAACAAGATTCAAAACTGACGTTTTCATTTAAACAAAGTACTAATCAAAATTATGTGAAGGAAAAAACATATCTTTCCTATTTAAGAGCCCAGTTTTGCTATGAGGATACTGAAAATAACCTAATATTCTGAAAAAATCATTTTAGAGTGACTGCTCTAAATACTGCTACTCATGCAGTAAAGAGCAGCAATTTTTCCTGTAACTTTCATAGGTAAGAAATGGAGGAGATTAATCCAACTCACACTGCAGCTAAGAGCAGAGGGATGTAGGCCTACAGTGTTAACTGTTTCTAAAAGGTGCTTAAAAATAGATCCAAAAATGGCATTTTTTCCCCTTAGAGTTAGTTTTGCTTTTGTTGATCTAATTGCTAAGAACCTCAAAGATAGGACAGTAAAATAAGACCTCCAAGTGACAGAGCTTGAGACTCCTGCAAAACAACAAAATAAATCATTTCCCCTGTTTTGCGATGGTTTTATACAGATGTCAGCAGACATTTGAAATTAAGCCACCAGAACATCCTTGTGCACCCACGGATTAAAATATGCTGGGTTGCAAACTGAAGGTGCTCGGGTTCCTCTTTTTGTGTGGACAGAAAACCAACAGGACCTTCAAGAGGTATTTTACTAATACATGTGCATTCTAGTGAATTATTTATGCTGCATCATAATCTTGGCTAATTTGCTGAATTCAGAACCAAGAAAAAAAAAAGACATGACCTACCTTTAGGCAAGCTTTGCATATCTACATCGTTTTCTGAGTTCTCATTTGAAATATCTTCATTTACAGTTTCATCTACGATTTGTTCATCATCTGACCCAACATATTTTGTTACAACTGTAGGTTTCCTGCATAAACAGAAAAAAACCCCATGGTCTGACAAATAGTACATATTGCAATTCAGGTAAGCTTTGCAGGCAAAACACCATATTAACTGTGAAAAACTAAATTCTTTTTAAATTAATTAAAGACATTATGAGGTGGGATGCTTCAAGTTATTACAATACATTAATTTTAGGTTAATTTTCTGGTTTGGAACAGGAATTCTCCCCTCCCACATGAAATAAAGATATATACTAATGAAATATTTTTGTTGTAAAGTCAAGGTTTGATGTGTTTTTCAGAAAGTCTCAATTCCAGGAAAAAAGTCTAAATGACACACAAGTGAATGTCTGCTCATAACTTTTATACATCATTTCAGGTTTAACAGGCAGCACAAAGAGAACACACAGATATTAGCAAATTACAAACAGCATCTTGGCAGAAGAGATGCTTGCAAGGAAATGAAGGAAATGCAGAAAGAAATGAAAAAGCTGCTGAACAAAAGGATCAGCTGACAGAATTCCACAGAAACATAATTTAGAACTGAATCCGTGATAATGAATGAATTTACTATGTCAGGACAGGGAGAAAATAATACAGAATATGGAGCAAATTTTTCAGTAGTCTGAAGGCAATGCATGAACTACTGCAGGATACTGGTTTTGTCAGTATAAGGCACAGTATGATAAATGGATGAGTGAAAATCCCTTTAGTGATAAGGCAGGAAGCAAAAAACAGGACTAAAAAAGTACATAAATGAAAAGAGTTCAGCAGGACACTGGATTCAAAAGACGAGGGAGAAACTAAAGCCAAATTTAAAACCACACTTGCAAATATGGCATCAAGACAAACATAAAAAGGAGACTGAAGAATATTAATTCCAGCAGACATGATGAAATAAAGCAACTTGGATTAAAAGGAGAGTGAAAAGAGATACAGACTTTTAAAGAGCAGTACCGAGGCAGCTGTTGAAAGCTCAACTCCCTGCACAGTTCACTGGGATTTAACAAAAATCACAGAGGACAGAATTTGAGTGAGCATCAGCTGAGAGCAGATGAGGAGGAGTTTGACTGG
>QWTY01026253.1:0-62465 GCA_008033365.1 Pseudorectes ferrugineus | reverse complement strand
ATATATATATATATAAGAATATATAAGAATAAGAAAATATAGCCATTAATTTCGTTTATATATGCACATGAGCATTACACTTTATACATGATGTATTACATCTGCAATTTAATACAATATATACTGGTATGGGACATAATATTATGTTGTATCTAATAAATCATTAACATTTCTTTGTGTAAAATACCCTTTCCCCCTCCATACTTGTGTGATTTTATTTTGCACTGAAATTTCTTCCCAGCTTTTCAACCACTTCTGTAACTGACCCATGTCCACCATATCTGTCCATACAAAATTGTTGACTCAGAGTACAAATGGGGAGCTTACAATGGGCAAGTGAGGTTATTCATGTTTTGTAATTGGCAACCAGAGAGTTTTGTGTCAGAATTTATTTGGATGTCTGCAGCTGGAGAGTTGCATTGTTTTAAGCCAAATACCCACATCTCTAACACTTCCTGTTGCAGCTGCCATCAGCAAGCTGCTGCATCATCTCCTGGTGTTGCTCCTGAAATATGTTCCTGGGAGCTAAATCCTTGTGGAGCTGGCCGATACCAGTAAGGAGCTGTAGTTTCCACTGGCTCTGTGCAGTTTATGCCATTTTTTTTTCTCATTCTGCAAAAACTGGGTTCTGAAAAAGAATGAGATTGAGCTCAGATGAGTCATGGTAACTTCTTGTCATCATCTGTTGTTGTAGTTTAATTTTGTGGCTTGGATGTAGCAGGTCGTGCCAGAGTGTCAGGCTTGCTGGGACTGGAGGATCACCCTAGGCAGAGGTAGCAAAATTGAGCATAGTTTGCCTCAGTAATGCTCAGGCCATGTGCACTTTGCAGCAAACTGCCCTGTCTTCCCCTGCCCAGTGTCCTTTGCTAAGGCTTTAGATGAGAGCCCTGTAGTGAATTACTGTGCATGGTATATGGATGACTGGGGGAAAATGATGTAGATACACACAAGCGGCTTAGAAATCTTTACAAACTGAATTCGTGATGTCTATTTCGAAAAAAATTTTACGGTGTAAAAAAATGTGTCACAAACTTCCCAATAATTTTGTGTTCATGTAATTTTCTGTTGTATTTTGGTGGGGCTTTTTTTGGGTTTTTTTCTTCCACCTATCTCTCCCCACCTTGAAATCTGGACACCCCTTTTCAAAGCTCAGGTTTTTCAATCTGTGCCCAAATGTTTCTCTGCCGAGTACATTTCATGCTTTCCCTGGAGTATGGTTTTTTTCAGTGATGCATCTTGCTCTGTTCTTTTATGTCTGTGTGTGGCTGTATCATTTTGTTTGTTTGTTTTCAAGATTGTCTCAAGCCACACACTCTGTATTTTATTATACTCAGCTCCTCTTTCACTGCGTGCCACGGATGTTGCTAATGGAAACGCTAATGGAGGAAGAAGTAACGCATTGAGTTCTACAGTCTCTCGGCCAATGCCTCACTCGACATCTCCAAGTCCTGGCTGTGCAGCTGGAGACCAAGGTAAAGAAAACCTCTCTGTTCTTTTATTCTAAGCTGCATTGGATGTTAAGTTTGGAATTTGTGATTTTGTTCTTCTTCTGATCGTAGCTGTTCCTACCATTCAGCCTTTACTGATCCATTTGCTTTTCGGCATGACCGTTAATGATAATGCTGGACTTTGTAACACTGGTAACAGTGTTTTTCACATCATAGTCTGGTTTCATGAAAATCTAGGTATGAGCCTCTGGTGCTCTGTGATGACTGCTCAACACCAGTGGGAAATGGAGCGTGGGCTGGAATTTGTTCATTTGGGAGGACAGGGTTTAGAATTAGATTTTTCTTTCCTTGCAGCATCTATGTCCAGTTCTGGACCACCAAAGAAACGTCACCGAGGATGGTCTCCTGGGTCCCCAGTCCCGCCTCCCGGTTTAGCAGTACCTGTTCCTACAATCCGGCCTTCGACAAGAACAGGTAAAACTTGAATGTTACCGAGATGTCTTTTGTTAAAGTGTGAACTCAGCCAGCCCAGCAGCCACACCTCTTACGTGGTGCACAGCAAACACAACTGATCTTGTCCAAGTATTTAAGAACACCATGGAGAGTTTTTCAGGTGCCCCAGAGAAGCACACGATTGCCTGGTCCTCGTTGTTGTAATCTAAGATGTGACACGGGAAGTAAAACTACTGGGGGAGAGAGAGGAAAGGAAGATGCAAGTAATATTATTAAAAATATGAAGCTAAAAGAAATCCATAGTCCCCCAGCTGTAACTCAGTTGTTCCAAAATTGTGCAGGTGTATGGATATATAAATATATTTCAAGGATTTTCATTAGCCTTCACCTTGACTTTTGTGTCTCAGTCTGGTATGGGATGCTACAGAAACTGTACACTCTGTTTCTGCATGGGAAAAACAGCTTTATATAATTTTGGCCTAACAAAGGACACTGATATCCACTAGGTCATCTTCAGTTAAAAGCAGAAAGTGAGACCAAATGTTAGTTGTGCATGGAAAAGCTGTAGGAGCTTAATATCATGACATGAAATAGAATTCATTGTGAGTACTCACCGATATCCATGTAGATACCTCTGTATTCGTAACTGTTAATAAAAATGTTCACTATTTGAGTACTTTTCAGTTGTGAGATTGAGTGTATTTCGTAAAGGGGAATAAGCAGTAACTTATTCTTCTCTCTATAGAGTGAGCGAATAAGCATCCAAGGAATGAAAAAAGCTGGTTGTCAACATGCACAATGTATTTTTAAGTCTGCTTTTGAGGGCTTGGTGTGGAGATATTTTGGAATTATTTTCAGAGATACTCATCAAAGGAAGAAGGTTTAGGTGGTAGTGCAGGCCTGCTTACCTGAACACCTCGAATTGCAGCTTTTGTCAGTTTCTATCTTCAGAAACTTGCTGAAGAGACGTGAAATAAGGCAATCTCCCCTTTTTGTTGAGTTTGTCTCCACTAATCTGCTACCTCTGTTGTGTACTCCATTTTCTATGAGTCTTTAGTAGTACTTTCTTGGATAAACAGTTTTTCCTGGTAAAACATATACATTCATTCATCCTGCCTTCGATGTTTTTCTATTGCTGGCATAGTTTGAAAAAGTGGTTGCAAACCACCAAATGAAGCCTAAGAAACTTGTGAAGCAGGCCTTACTCTGAAACCTGATTACAGATTACAAAATTCTTGCACTTGGTTTCCTTTACTTATGGAAACTGCTCTTGCTCTTTCATGAGTAAAGCCTGATTTTTATCATTGTAGCAACTATCTAAGGGCAGCTTTGAGATTTTGGCCTGCTTTTATTTTTCTTATCTACATATATTCTAGGTCAGACATTGAAGCAGTTTGTTCCCTTGTATTGAGAGGCAGTACTGAGGGGTGGCCTTTTGGCTTAGTACTTGGCTTTGTTTAAAGATGCATATTCAAACCTGTGTTTTGCACTGTCATTCTCACCAACAATACAGTGGTCAGAAAAAGTTTTATTTTAGGGGTGGGGCTACAGGAGGATATAGGCTCTTCATTTAAATTACTTAAAACTGTAGCAGGAAATGCAGAGACCTTTTGAATTTTATTACAGTCAGTGATTTGCAGTAATTTTTTTCTTATTTGTTCATAAGGCCAAATCACAGTATGAGCCTTTTAGTAATGGAAGTTTCTCTTTTCTTTATTTTATAGAGCCTCTTTTGTCAGTCCCAGTTCCTCAATCCATGTTAACTGGAATTTTACAGCCTCAACCCCTCCCAGCAGGGGAGACTGTAATAGTTCCTGAAAACCTGCTGAATAACTCGGGAGTCAGACCAGTGATTCTGATAGGTAAGTCTTACACTGGGGAATCAAATGCTGCATTTTGTACTACTCCACGCTCCCCAGGAACAAGGGGATTTTATTTCTTTTTGTTGGTTCTGGCATTCAGTACAATACGAAGTTGGTTTGTCACAGATAGTTTCCCTTAGTTGCTCAATATTTAAAACTAAAGAGTCGGGCAATTTCTGGAGAACCTGATTTGCAAACAGGTCACCACTAGGTCAAATTTATGCAGAACCACCGGCCAAATCTAAGTTTTATACAAATAAGATTTTTGTAAAACCCAAGAAGAGACATATTTCCAAGTAATGAAAATAGCTTTCCGGTATAAACAACTTATAAACTAAGCGAATGTTTTCTGCAGCATTTATAGTTCAGATCTTGAAGCCCCAGAATTCTACATGAGAACCAGAAAATTGATTTGCACTGACTAAACAGAAGTAAATCATGGTAACTTTTTGTCATTTATAGTCCATAGTTCTTGTAAGCAATTGAGATAACAGATCAGGCTTCAGGCTTTTAAAATCCTTTAGCTGTATAAAGTACATTGTTAACCCTTAGAAAGACATTGCTTTTACTTAAAGAGTATGACTTTTAATGTTAATATTCCTTTCAACCTGAGCTATTTGGGCATACTGTATAAAAAAAGATGGGTCAGCTAATGCTGCCAAAACTTCAATGAGAGATTTTTTTTTACTCTAAACTTCTTTTAGGTCCAATGTAGTACAGATGGTCATATAAAGTAGCTTCCATGTCAGCAGAACATGCCTATCAATACAGTCCATGGAATAATTTACCATTCCTGAAGAAATTGAGAGGTTCTCTAAGTTCTCACTTGCACAGATAATTTTAATACACACAGTTCCTGGAGAATTAACAGGGCCATCCACACCAGTAAATCTGTCAAGGATAGGGTTACACTTCTGGTTTGTTTTGCTTAGTGTTGTTTTCTGGAAGGCGATTATAAAGCTCTAGCATGGTGCTCTAATGGTTTTCAGAGAAACACTTCCTTATTAAAGATGAGGGTGCCTACAGCCATCAGCTTAAGTGCAAATTGAATGCAGCCCTTAGGCTCTTGGAGAGCTGCCATTAAGTCCTCAGTTAGGCTAAATGTTAGTGGCCCTGAGAAACAGCGTACTATTAATAGTACAGAACCAGATGTACCCAAAAGGATGGATTTGGCAAAATCTCTGTGGAAATGGGTTTTTTTTTGAAAGGAAAAACATTCTGAAGGAAAAGAGGAGTTAGCCTGTGCTCATGTGCTTTACCTTAGAATAGCATATTTAGTTGTCGATGTTTATTTTACCTGTTTATGCGAACAGAATGGAAAGGTGGCAAAAAAGTGACATCAATCACAGCAATACCACAGTGGCTGAATCAATGCTAATGTGACTTATGCTGCTTTTATAATGTTAAGGTCAATGTACTTTTGCTTTCATTGATTTTTCTTCTTTGTACACTATATTATAGAGAATCTGTATTTAAGGGTCAGGGTAAGACCCAAATAGATAATATTCTCATCTGTATTTGGATAACAATAATTATTATCCTGCTGGCATGCAGTTAGTGATAATTCTTGCAAATGTATGTGATCACTTGTTGTAAAACACAGCAGAGGATCCCTGGCCTATCATTTATTTTTTAAGCAATTATAATGCCAAAACCAGTCATCGATGCAACGTATTTTGCCAGACAGCTTTAAGAAGAAGTTTGGAAAGGTATCATTGTGGAAAATTTCATGTAATGGCAAATTTTGTGAATATCTGAGAGTTTTTTGTTTCTTTTATCATAGGCTATGGCACTTTACCTTATTTCTATGGAAATGTTGGTGATATTGT
This sequence comes from Pseudorectes ferrugineus, assembly GCA_008033365.1. Lineage (NCBI taxonomy): Eukaryota > Metazoa > Chordata > Aves > Passeriformes > Pseudorectes > Pseudorectes ferrugineus. The sequence goes on along the minus strand of QWTY01026253.1, from coordinate 56,873 downwards.
TGTAAGTCCCTTGCTGGTGAACTGCTACAAGATTCCACAGCTGGAAAACAAGGATTTGGATCTCTTGGGTTTGTCCAGCAGTCAGCTGCTAAGTGTGGAGAATATGATACTTTTAACTATTCAGTATCTTGTCCAACTAGGTAAGCAATTTGTCATAAGCACTTGGTTTTATTTGTGACTGTCCTTTTTTCTCCAAACCTTCTTTATGTCCCTTTTAGGGCCAGTTTTCTGGCTACTTTTGTGGCTGGAAGAGGCAAGTGGCTCCATCTAGTGTGAGTGACTTTGCCACTTTGTTCCTGAAACGGAAGAAGTGAAGTGAATTTAAAGGCTGATACTGCTTCTGCTCTCCATATGGGGATTGACCAGGTCACCTTTGTGAAATGGATTTGCAATGCAGATAACTCATTTGCTTAGGGTATCAAACCATCAGTTATCACAGCCCTTTCTAAGGACACTCGGTCTGTTTTATTCAGTTTTGTGACAAATGCTGGCAGATGTGTGATGGTTGTCATTGTTTTGGTGACAGCACTGTTTACATGAAAACCGCATTTGTTATTCAGACTAAGGCAAGTGATTCAGTGAATATCTCATTCTTGTAAATGTTTTTGAAATGGACTTTTTGCAAGTTTGAGAGCAAACAAGAAAGCCACATTTTTTGTCCCTTACTGCAGGTCCAGTCATTTTCCCTACCTTAGAGTAAAAAGAGCAGTGGTAACAGCAAGGTTTTAGAAGTTAATAATGCAGGATAGTGTTGGGAAACTTCCACGGCAGTCTCACCCTAACTTTTGTATTTGAAAAGATGCTACTTATCATAGAGGAGTGTGAAGTTACTTTTGTGAAGAGCACAGCGCATCTGTAATACATAATGGTATGAAATATGCAGGTGTTCCAAAAGCAGCAAAACTGCTGATAACCTTACAGTTTGGGGACCAAACATGTTCCGTGCAGGTTTCACCCCTGAGTGCTTGCACTTTGCTGCAGTTGTGTAAGAGACAGGAAGGAAACCATTTTTCACGTTGTAATACTCTCTAAGTGACCAGTTAGCTTTACTTATCTTTCTCTGCCTCAGTAGTCCATTGGATGGACTCCTTGTTTGAGCTGACAGAGGGTTTCTTAATTTTTTACAGGATATTTTTCTGTTACCTTCTTTCGGTGGGCTTAAATTTGTTATTTGAGGTTTTCATCTTTATTGGAAAGTTTGTAGAGTCTGCATGTTAAATCCATGTGCTTCACACAGTTCTGGATTGATAGAGGAAGTTTGCAAATTTGCAGCCAGCTGACAACAGCATTTACAATTAATTAAAAATAAACTATTTATTGAAACTTGTGAGTCAGTGAATCACACTCTATGAGAAAGTCTAACTTTAGATGGATGCAGCAAGTCTATACTTGATGCAAACTCGAGGAGGCTTCATGTAAAGCTTCTGTAGGTGAACTGTGTTTATCGAGCACCGTGCCTTCAGCATAAAGCAGTTCCCTTATTAGCAGGTGTTTGGTTTGGCTTTTGTTCTTAGCTGTGCAAAAGCTGAATAGTTTCCTATTTGACCTTATGTGGAGACGGGTGCCAGCACTGTAAGATGAAAGAGCCTAATGAGGAGAAAAGTAAAAACATTCTGTAGAGGAAGGGATCAAAACATGTTGCTGGTTTGAATATTGCTGTAAACTTAAAACTGTTGGAATTGTGACAGCTGTACTGAACTGTAGCCTTTGTCCCATTTTGTTAAATCAAAGCAGATTAAAGATGATGAGAGGGCAGCCAGCTTCAAAAGTGTTTGACAAGAAGAGACAAATACACATATAAATTAACAATTTATTCATGTAAGCCTCTTTTTTTTCTTGAGAAAGTAGGACTAAAATGTTTTTCTTTTCTACAGAGTATATTGCGAAAGAGTAAGATAAAGGCAAAGATAAAAAAGCAGGCAAAAGCCTCTTTCAGACAGTCTTGCCTAATTTTTTTCAGATCTCACTGCTTGTACAAAATATATTTGCAGATGACTGTGATCACAGATGATAAGAATATTATCTATGGAAATGCTCCTTTCTTGAAAAAAAATGGATATAGCTGAGAATTCCTATCAGTTTTCTTGTAAATTATGACATTAATTGTAGGATGATGCTGTTGTGTTTTCAGAAATCAGCTGAGCAACTCATGATGATACTACAAATCAAAGCAAAAAAACCAAATGCATTTCTGATGCTTTAAACCTTCTATGAAGACCATACATAGTTAAACCTGTGATTGCGAGCCATAGCGTTGCTATAAATAAATTCCACTGACTGTGATAAAGGAATAAGTAAAAAAAGATAAAGAAGTGTGTTTGATTTTAGTGGGTTTTTTTTAGTCTGCTTCCTGGACTTACTCGGATTTCACATTTGTTATCTTTGGCAGCATTCATGGTGAGGTATTCTCAAGCTTTGTTTTTATACATCAGAATGCCCATATTTGCAGTATGGGTTACATTCCATCATCTGTAATTGCCAGCTTTTTACTATTGCACTGCCATTTCTGCAAACACAATCTCAGCCTGTGCAGTGCTAAGGTGGTCTGTGTTCTGGTTGAAGGGGATTTCTGGACCCTTTGTTATACCACCTGTTTAGAATTCTGAAATCATTCTCCCTTCTCTCTTGTTGTGGTACATTTGAATCATTTTGACTATATATGTTGTATGCTGTGACACCCAGAAGTGTTTTGTAGTTTTAATATCCAAATGCACATCCATACTCAAGACAAGAGCAAGGCTCTGTCTTGAGTGGAAGGGATAGTCAGACACTCAAAGCAAGAGCTTATTCCAGCAATTCTCTTGTCTTAGATGGTTGGAGAAGTAGTCTCTGTGGGATGCGCCCTGAAGTTTGTCTACCGAGAAATGAGTGTCATCCAGAAATGGATGACAATTTGAATATGTTGGCTTAAACGGTATAGAATAATAGAATAGAATCATAGCAGCATAGAATCATTTAGGTTGAAAAAACCTTTAATTTCAGTGAGTCCAATCATTAACCCAGCACTGCCAGGTTCAGCACTAAACCGTGTCCCCAGCTGCCACATCCACGTGTCTTTCGAATGCCTGCAGGGATTCTGAATACACCACTTCCCTGGACAGCCTATTCCAATGTCTAACCACACTTTCAGTGAAGAAATTTATCTTAATATCCAATCTAAACCTCCCCTGGCACAACTTGAGGCCATTACCATCTGTCCTGTCACTTGTTACCCGAGAGAAGAGACCAATCCCCACCTGGCTACACCCTCCTTTCAGGTAATTGTAGAGACTGATGAGTTCCTCCCGCTCCAGGCTAAACAATCCTAGCTCCCATTTCCCATAAGACTTGTGCTCACCAGCTCTGCTGCCCTTCTCTGGACACACTCCAGCACCTCAATGTCCTTCTTGTAGTGCGGGGCCCGGAACTGGACACAGGACTCGAGGTGTGGCCTCACCAGTGCTAAATACAGGGGGATGATCTTGCCCTGGTCCTGCTGGCCACACAATTTCTGGTGCAAGCCAGGCATTGGCCTTCTTGGCCACCTGGGCACACGCTGGCTCATGTTCAGCCAGCCATCAACCAGCACCCCCAGGTGCTTTTCCACCAGGCAGCTTTCCAGCCACTCGTCCCAAGCCTGTAGCACTGCATGAGGTTGTTGTGACCCAAGGGCAGGACATGGCACTTGGTTTTGTTGAACCTCATACCATTGTCCTCAGCCCATTGATCCAGCCTGTCCAGATCCCTCTGCAGAGCCTCCTGCCCTCTGTCACCTGCAAACTGCCTGAGTGTGCTCTCATACAGAATCACAGAATATTCTGAGTTAGAAGGCGCCTATAAGGATCATCGAGTCCAGCTCTTAAGGGAATGGCCATATGGAGTTTGAACCTACTGCCCTGGCATTATTAGCACTGTGCTCTAACCAACTGAGCCAATCTCACTCAATCCCCTTGTCTGTATCATCAATATAGATATTAAACAGACTGGCCCAAACACTGAGCCCTGAGGAACACCACTTGTGACCAGACACCAACTGCATGTAACTCAGATATTAATATTTTATGATATTGTTTATTTTGCAGTTTTATTTTTGAAGTCAAGATGATAATTTACATGCTCATTTCTACAGAGAAGTTTCCATATATTCCCTTCTAACACTGACATATTTTTTTTTTAGGAAACTGGTCACAATCAAAATCAATATCTACCACTTTGTCTTACGTCTCATCTGATATTAGTTCCATTATTTTTCTGGATAGTTCTGGAGAAAGACTGGCATACTTTCTTATAAGTAATCTGAGTGAAATTCTGTGTATTCTCACACTGACAATCTGCCTTTCCATTTGTACAATTATTTTAATCTTCTTGGATTCATGATGACCCTTGTATTCAGAGCTTGTCTCTTAAGTAGCCTCCCTCAATCAGCAAAAGTTTGCTTTTGTTTCTCTTAGTGGGTAACATCATTTTCATGGGTTGATATGTTTTAGGTAAACTTTATTTCTGCAGAGGAACATTCTTCTCTACTGATAAATGTCGAGGGTTTTTTTAATTTTGAGATCTTCGAGGACCTAGAATGTGTGATGCTTTCTTAGAAGGGAAAAGAAAATACATTTCCAAAAGAGAACTCTAAAAGAGCGAATCATGCCCATGCTGTGTTAAATTGTACTCATCAGAACTTTTCAGTTTGCATCAAAAATGAAAACAGCCTTGCACTTAGAAGTCTATAGTTGTCTTACCATCCTATGGTAATTGGCTGATGGCACTTTCCATATGTTACTTCTCAAAAAGGCAAAAATGACAACAGGTGGCAGTTTTTACAGATTCTGTGCTGTGGATTATTTACCCACGCCCTGTTTCTCACACAACCTTTCTGTTTCCTGGCCTGAAAGAAAACATAAAACCAAACCCAGTATTTCACATATCTCTGATATTTAAGCTCCCCCGTTTTGTCATAGAAAAGCAAGCTGCTGAAGTGTGAAGCTGCCTCCTTTGGCACTGATATGAGATCTTGGCAATATAAGCTATGGTTACTGTTTACTCTGTGTTCGTGAATGTTTTTAACTGTTCCTGAATGTCTTTGACAATGAGACAAAGCTAACTGAACAGAATGTTAATTGAAGTTCAGTTGGAGGACTGATGCTAAGATAGGAGGGTTTATATTTCTGTTTTCCAGTTCAAGTTGACAGTACAGTTTATGGACTCTGGGGAATGTTGATCTAAAGTTGCATATTCTTCTTTATGTTAGATGCTTGCAGATTTGCTAAATTAATGTAATTTAGCTAAGGAAGAGGTTAAACATGTTTATTTGCATCCATGCTTAGTTGATTAGTATGCATGATGAGAAAAAGCAAAGCAAAGAGCACTTGACAGGCTTTGTCAGGCTGCATGGCTGCAATTAGGCTACAAGGATAAGCATTTTGGTTTTCTGCTGCAAAAACATATGGCTGCATGCTTAATCCTTCTCTCCCAGGCAAAAGGCACGTATTTTCCCACTCCCTTGTTTGTCCCACCAGTTGCTGAAGGTAGGAAAGCTAGGAGTGAGGTGGAATACCTCATTGTTTAGAGGGAAAAAAAAAGCGATGGTGGAAGAGAAAGGCTTCTAAAATGAAAAACCAAGAATAAGCCATGTGGGTAGATATCCACTGAGCAGCAAGTGTTTTTTTTAAATATAAAAATATGTGGTGAAGGAGCTTGTCAGATCAAGACAGACATGTAATTATTCCTGGTTCAGTAACATTTTTATATGAAACACTGTTCTTCTGTTTGTTTTCATTGTAGGTCCTGACCAGATACCCCTGCGGGAAGAATTTGAGCAGATCATGTTGAAAGCTATGCAGGAGTTCACTCTGAGAGAGAGATCCTTGCAAATGAGTGCACAGTGTATCTCTGTGTCACCAGCACAACTCCCTTGGCTTGCCAGGTTAATCACTAGTGTGTCCCGGGACCTCGTGCATGTGGTTGTCACCCAGAATTCTCTGGCAGAGGGCATCTCGGAGACCTTGAGGTCTCTTAATGAAATGAAACATCAGCAAAAGCTACCAGATTATGTAGTTGCCATTTGTGCATCAAAGATTAGAGGAAATGAATTCTGTGTAGTGGTTCTAGGTGAGTATATTTGCAGACTGCTTCAAATGGCAATGCCAAATTAATTTTATTGAGTTATTGATCCAGTTTTTAAATCCCTTTTGTTCTTTTTATTGTCCTTTGTATTGTTGCACTGCAGTGTCACAGTTTACTGTATCTTCAGCAAGACTTGGAGTACTGAGGTCCATGAGGATCTAGAAAAATATCTTTATGCTAGTCATTACTACTTCTTGAGAGGCCTGAGACTTTACTGTTTGTGTGATTACCTTAGAAAATATCTTGAAGTAACCCAGTGGCAAAATAGTTGGTTTGTCTTTGTTTCATGTAACAACTGCAATATTTTACGTGGCAGAGTCTTCTGCAACCTGCTTAAAACAGAACACGCTTTTCATCCTTTTTATTCTGCACTGATGACTGGCTGTGATGTTTTTGTGTGAATGAGTGTGTCTGGATGGAAATGAACTTTGACTAGTCATCTTTCCTTTGTAGGCAGATAAATCAGTAATGCCAATTTTTTACTCTTTTTACCTTTTTTCCCCCCACACTAGGGATAATTACTTTTTCATATTTACCCAGAATCCTCCATTTCATCTAAGGTGTACAAATAGTTATTTTGAATATCATTTGTCACGCAAGTGTGCAAAACGATGTGCAATAGCAAAGAACCTGCTAAAATTAGTTATGTACACTAATTCTCCAGTCACTAGTGAAGTAGACTTGAGACTGCTCTCCCAGTCTACTGGGTCAAGGCAGCAGAGATCCATGACTGAAGATCAGAGTGCCCCACACTTCTAGGATGAAAAGGTTGTGTTGGCAGTAAACTGTATTAAGGTTTGCTCTCACTCTTCTCCCCTCTCTTCTCCAGGTCAGTATCAATCTCGGGCACTTGCAGAGAGCATGCTCACCACCAGTGAATTTTTAAAAGAGATCAGTTATGAGCTCATCACAGGGAAAGTTAGTTTCCTGGCATCACATTTCAAAAATACGTCTTTAGGTGAGTGATTCTGAGAAACAGAAGTTCTAGCCAAGACAGTCATGTCTTCAGGGTTGGTTTCTCCTGTTCAGCAGTTAAAATGCGTGTGGATACATCTCTGCTCTCTCCATTGAGAGGCATTCTGTTCTTCTCTCCATTCCCTGTGTGTAAAGGAGTGCTTGTCTCCTTCACCTGTGTGGTGGCAGTTCATAACCCTCTGGCAAAACATTTTTAACACTGTCTCAGCTGTTGAATGTAATGGCAGGGCACCCATAAGTACACAAATGTTTTCTAGTTTGCGCCTTTAGCAAGGTTTTAGAGGTTGTTTTATAGTGTGTGTTTCTTTGTAATCATCAGATGTCACCAGTAGCTGTAAAGCCACAGAGCTGAAATTATACAACTGTGGTTCCTTTTTTTTTTTAATTAATCCAATTGGTAAAACAGTAGATAAAAGAGAAAAGTATTCTCCCTCTCTCTCTTCCCTGTATCTCCAGTCCCTTGCCCCAGTGCAGATTTGACATCAGCTATGTGAGAACATGGGTGTATGTAATGCTCAATGTCGTTTGTCTGAAATGGTTTCCAGATAATTTGGTGTTGCTAATTCTGATCTAGGTGATGATTTGGACAAGCTGCTGGAGAAGATGCTACAGCAGCGAGGGGAAAGTGTCATTATTCCTTTTAATGGAGATGTTAGTGAGTGTGTGTCATCTCAGGAGGCAATTGCCATGGTTTCCACACAAGAACCAGGTAATTTTTTTTACATGCAAGATATGAAATAAGTGAGTAGCTTGTTAAATGTCAAAATGCATACACCTCAGAAGAATCTGAGGGCACATTTGCAGTCAGTGTGCCAACCTTAAAATACTAATACTGCCAGCTAAATGTAGCAATACAGAGCAGTTTCTCAGAAAAACTTTGTAATAACCTTCAGCAACTTTTTTCCCCTGATGTTTTTATATTTTCTAAGCTAAAACACATGATTTTCTGTTAAGCATCAGGCCAAGTAGAGAAGACGTTTCTTTGTAACACTGGCAGTGTGGATTTGTCTCATCTTTTTGCACCGAGAAAAGGAATGTAACCTTGAGTTTAAGGCAGAGGGGAATTGTGCTCTCCTTCTGATCTCCTCAGGTGTCCTCCTGCCTGGTAATATGCATTAGAGACTTGTGCTCTGAGGCTTAAACTTTTAGGGAATGTGTTTTAAGATCTTGGACTGCAAGAGCCAGGCAAGTGTAATCTGTAATTTGTTGATCTGAGATGTGTCTTATTCAGCATAATGTGATAAGATGCTTAGGTGCAAAAGGGTAAGCTAGGATTTTCTGTATAAAATTGCTAATTTTTAGAATTATTTAGCTATTCATAGTTCTAAACATACTTTCCCTTTCATATCACAATAACAACAAAAGATACACTGAGCTGTTGTGAACACTGAGATTCTTTCAGGTCTAGTCGCAAAGCAAATTCAACCTCCGGTAAAGCTTTTTTCTGTGAAAGAAAGGTATGCTCTTAGTTCATATTAGTTAACTTAAATTCATCAGTTTGATGTTATATCTGAATGAAAGCAAAATGTTTTATTGTCTCCACATGGATCAGGAGATCCAACTAGAAGGGCTGCCAGGCACTTTGTTCTGGCACCCTCAGAAGTACAAGTCTCGAGCTTCCTCAGAGGATTCATTTGAAGGGAGAATGATCTTTAGATTCTGGGGGTTTTTTTCTTCTTACTGTGTCCTTTTTTTTAAACCTTCATATTTTCTCAAACAATTATTCTGAGTTCGTTTTGTCTTTAACATATGGCTGTACAGTGGTTGAAGCTATTGAGAAACTGCCTGAAAAAAAAATAAAGAAGTAAGTCTCCTAGGCAATGAGAGGGACCTTTCTTCCATAGCAGATCTGCTGAAATGGACACTGAGGCACATTTGAGCAGGAGTTAAGCACATGTACACATACACAGACACGTGTCCCTGTGTAAAACCAACACAGTAGAAAAAATGGCATAAACAAAAACTGTAATACCATTATAGGATTTAATCTGGTAATCTGCAAGTTGAAAATACTCAGTGGTTAATGAAGCATGGATTGTTGGACATAGAATTTACCTAATGGAAATAATGAACATGCTTTTTATTTTGAGGAAATATTAGTGCTCTGGTCAGTCCATCAGTTCTCTGCATTTAATGTTATACTGATGTTAATAAAGTCTCAATAAATCTGAGTTTCAGGAGGACATTAGAGCTCTGTACCTCTCTCTCTGTTTATTATATATGTACACATGCACATCTTTTTTTATGTATATAAATATATATATGTGCATGCATATTATGTATGTGTTGGTTCATTTAACAGAATGCAGTTCACTGTGCTGGCATTGAGGTTTCCTTGGGTTGCACTGTTAAAAATCCTTAAAACACTTAGGGCATTTAAAAAAAAGGGCAGTGCTGTACTTGAGGTCACCTGATATATTACCACATTTTGATCAAAGAAAGAAAGTTGGCATTTGTGATCTGGACCCAACTCTCCAGAGTGTTGAGATTTATTCTGGTGAGTGATTCTTTTTCCCTGATAATAGAGGGTAGGCTGTTTGGAGGGTCATGTTTTGCTGGGGGGGTGGGAAAGTAAACATGTTTCTTGTTGTGTTTTGTTTTCTTTTTCAAACAAACACACTCTAGATTTGGATGTTGATACCTTCCAAATTTACCAGCCACAGCTCACAGTTGCCAGAAAGCTCTTGTCCCAGGTTTGTGCTATAGCAGACAGTGGCAATCAGAGCCTGGATCTGGGCCACTTCAGCAAGGTGGACTTCATCGTTATAGTGCCCCGTTCGGAAGTCCTGGTGCAGCAGACCCTTCAACGGATTCGACAATCAGGTAAAAGGGAGGGGAGGGGAAACAGACTGATAAACCAGAGCAAGTGATGTGATTATATCATTACTGGTATAAGGGGAAACATAAGTTGCTCCAACATATCTTTTGTCTTCATGGTTTGCGTTTTATTTTACTTATTTTAAAAATAATTTTACAAAATCATTAAGACCCTGGAAAATATGTAATTGACCCAAACTTCAGAGTAGTTTATTCCTGCTTCTTTAATTCAAATGACTTTCAAAGTCATATACATTGCACCATGCTTACTTTATGAATATGACAGCAATATATCTTTACAAAGACTAGTTGTATTGACACAAACATTGAAGCAGAGCATGAAAATTATGATATGATGCTAGTCAGAATTTATTTGGTATAAATTAATGATATTTGCAAAGGAAAGGTCAGGATAACTTTTTCTGACTCAAACAATATTAATATATTAGGTTAATGAGGGCAAGTTTGGCCTAGGATCATGGAGCATAGCCAACTGAATGCTGCTTTGGAAATCTTTGTGGAGGCCGGATTTTTTTTCCCCCCATTTTTTGATAATGTGAGAAGTTTTTGAAAGGTCTTCAAGCACTTTTTGGAGGAAATCCAGAAGCCAAGAAGCACATTTTTGCCTCCATTGTGAGAGAAATTGCATTTGGATAATCATCATCTTACTGGGGCCTATCAGTGGTTTGGTGGATAAGTGGCAACCTCCCATTGACCCTTCCTTTTTGGATGCACTCAAAGAAAAAGATTTTTGTTGTATTCTTCTTTTTGACAGGCGTGCTTGTGGACTTGGGCCTGGAAGACAATGGAACAGCGTATCAGAGAGCTGAGAAATACGTGGTTCGATTGGACAATGAGATCCAAACTAAATTTGAAGTTTTCATGAAGCGAGTGAAGCAGAACCCCTACACTCTCTTTGTGCTGGTTCATGACAATGCCCACGTGGATTTAACAAGGTAGCTGCTTCAATCTGCTGAAGGAAAACCATCCTCTCCCAGCATCTTTCCATTAGGTTTTTCAAAAGACTTGCCATCTTAGACACCTATTGCTTTTTAAGGCATTTTTAAGGCATTTTGTGCCTTACAATCAGAAATAATATCTTTTGGTTGCCCATGGTATTTGTTAACTAATTCTGATTCAGCTGAAGGTAGGTGAGACTAGTTTTGGGTTATTGGATGCCTAACAGGACTGTTTTGAGGGTTACATGCTATGGTGCTGAAATTGAGGGGAAAATGCTGAATTTTGCAACTCTCTTTGTTCTTCTTGTCTTTTTTTCCTATTTGTCTCCTTTTTGTGTACTCAAACCCAAATGTCTCCAGTGTTCACAAGCTGGTCGTGCTTTAGTTCATGTTTTTATGCCTGATAATAGTGTTGTTTCTGATATGAGAAAGCTTACAGATATTTAAGTCTGCATCATATGAAAGATGCCATAGCTGCTGTAAGAAAAGGATTTTAAAAACCAGCTGTATTTAGGTCTAAAGACAACATGTACACACATGCAAAAACATTTCTTCACACCAAATCACAACTTCACCTTGAAAGAAATAAGTAAAGCTGATTATTCTGCTCTTGTTCCATGAGTAAACTAAGGGGAATAACCTTAATGTGGTTTAAACATGGTGTATAAGGTTGTGGGATTCATTTCAGTATCAGAGATAGTGGAAGCTGTCCCTGTCCATGGCAGAGGGGTTGGAACTAGTCTTTAAGGTCCCTTCCAACCCAAACCATTCTATGGTTCTATAATAAGCAAAATTCTTTCCTTGAAGAACAGCTGAAAATAGACAACAGCAACATTATTTCTACCTGGTCTCCCCCATGACATTTTTGTTACCATCTTTGCTGTACTTTGAATTTGGAATTCCTGAATATATCATGGAAGTGAAGGCAATTCCAGGAGCTGGAAATCAGAACATCAGCAGACTTTCAGGTTCCCCAGCCTTTTACAAATTCGTTGTTTCAGATGGGAGAAGCCATTGGATTTCATAAAATTGCTACCTTATCGTATCCCCACAGCTCATGAAACAGTGTTTCTTAATGAGAGGGATTTCATCAGCTTTGGCTTATTTTTGGTTTCCTCCATCTGATGCTTTTTTTAATTGTCACACTAATCCACCTTCTCACTGTCAACAGATTTTGATCATTTATTTAGGTGTTTGTTGTTTTCCCTTGTTTTCCTGAGTTTACCCACAGAGAACAGTCAAACTTTTTTGAAGTCTTTTACCTCTCCAAAGAGACTTTTTTGAGCTGTGATTCTCTGTGTCATGGTAATTTAGAGATTTTTCTGCAGGAAGAGAGTAATCCATTGAATTTCAGGATGTCAGTAAGGCAATTCTTTGCATTCTTATTTCTGCAGTGCCATTTCAAGTTCCCTGTCACATGGTGAGCCTAATCATGGTCTGGCTGATAGAGTTATTAATTGCAGGGAGGTGCTTGAAGCATTCAACCTCCTTGTTCTTCAGGTCAGCTCTTTTCCTTATGCCCTGCAAACGCAGCAGTCCAGGATCAGCTCTAGCAATGAGGTACATTGGATACAATCTGACACTGTGGTAAGTGTTTAACTGTTAATTTTAACTGTGAATTTTAATGTGGAATTCACACCTAACAGAATCTGGGAAATGTGTGTGTTAGGAGGGAGCTCTTCCTCTGCTGGAGTTTATTCTCTCAGATTCCAGATGGACAGCCCTGGGATACTGATGGTAGAGGTAGCATTGATATTCAGGACCAGGGATTACACATTTTTCTTTGTCCAGTCATGTACAATGAGAAACTACTTTCTGTGCTCTGGTCAGACAAAGCTATGTAGACATGCCATAAAGCTCCAGAGCTGGCTTTTCCTCTTCAAGCAGTCTGACTTTTGGCTGTAAGTTATATGTCACATAGCCTGTCAAGTCTGTTCATTACTTGCCCAGTCATAATTAAAGTCGTGTGCTAGGTTAACAAGTTTTGGTGTAGTAGGTGCTGTCATTGTGCAGAGGAAAAATCCTTTTGGATATCCTCCACTACTAACTTTTTTCATCATTTCAGCCAGCTGATTCTGAAAATGTTTTGGATAAATCTGCTTAAAAATAGCATTTTCTCCTATTACTTGTTTAGTATATTTATATCAGATTTGACTTTGTTTCTGCAAAGTGTCTTAAAGCGGGAGCTGTAAAAAGTAGTTAATGTAAAATGAGGGAGTGAATGAATATTCTAAGTTTGCTTTTTGGTTGATTGTTAATATAAACCATGTGGTGACCTTCTTTAAAATGGTCTAGACAATTTTTTGTTTCCCAAAAGTAAAAAAATTAACAACTTTCAGTCTTCTGATTAAAAAAATAACCCACAAAAAAGGGGAGACTGTAGGGGATTAATTACATTCCTAGAGATTACTGCTGATGTAAATGCACTGGAGAACATGCTGTGCTTCCATCAAAGGCTTATGAAATTTGAAACACAAATATTCTTTCTTTCTGATAGCTTTATGCAGATTTATATTCCAACAAAAAAATTATTAATTTCTGGTTTCCATTAGAAAAGTATGTAGACTCTGACAATCAACAACAACTTTGGAAATTAATAATCCTTCTCTTTTCAGGTTCTACTCTAAATAGAAATGAAATGACAGGTGTCAGTAGATACAAAGCCAGAGATAGGGAGTCAGAAAATAATTAGCAGGATTCTAGAAACCTCCTGCAGTCACAGGTAGGAGATATACTGAAAATTTTGGAAGGACATACACCTACCTTTCCTAGCTGTAGGCAAATAATAAGTAAAGTAAAAAACAACATATATTTTATTGTATTCATTGAAAAAAAGAAATAGCATCACTTAGGGAGAATGGATAAAAAGAAAGGATTCTTTGATTTGGAAAGTGCTTTCCGCTTATTTTTTAAAATGACACAAAAAATAAAAATTTGTTCCAGTTTTCCTTATATTTTTGCTGTTTGTGTGCGAAACAGGATGATGCAGCAAGTGAAGACAAGCTATACTTTGGTTTGAATGAATACAGCAAATCCCTCCAGTGGGGAGTCACAAGTCCCCTTTTGAGATGTGATGAAACCTTTGAAAAAATGGTCAACACACTTTTAGAAAGGTAAATAATAACATGGAAGCTTGGGATTCTGCCCTCTTGGGGTCTTAAAGATATATCTTTATGAGCCCCATTATGGGCGACAAAGAAATGATGACCTTTGATGTTGCTCTTGGAATACATGAAGTATGTGCAATTTTATTTTTGTAACAAATTTAGTGCAGTTGAAGAAGGGCGTGGATATCCTTCATTTGTTTTTAGAAGAGATCGGGCCCATTCAGCAGCGATTTGGGCTCAGCTGTGCTGCTCTCTTCTTTTGGCTCAGCCCTCACTAAGCTCAGAAAGTACCAGAGGTTTTGTACCTCACCACTGCTGGTGTCTCTCTTGGTGGTGGTGAGGGACATTGTTTCAAAAAGGTCATTTTTGTTATTTCAGTAGTTGGCCATGGTTTTGGTTCCTGCAGCTCAGAGCCTGTTAGTATCCTGCAGCTGCCTGAAAAAGCCACTTTCATGGCACACATCCAAGATACAATTAAATGTGCCCATTACAGGAATGAAGGGAATACTGTCATTTCCAGCAATGTGGAGTTAATCTCCTCTGCGTATCAGCAGGACAGATCCCTTATAGCACTTCAAATAATAGTTCTCATGTTTTCATATTTACTAGAGCAGGATTGTTCTGTGTTCAGTACTGTGTTTTCTGTTTTAATTAGGTCAGTATAATCGTTGTAAATGTATCTGTATTTATTAAGTGAAATTCAATATCAAATGTGTTAAATTAGCAACATTAATAATTAAGTACGTAATTAATACTTAATATTTGTTATTATCTACAAATATGCAATAATAATTACGTCAGTTTCTTAGGCTTCTCCCATTCGTTCTGGTGAAATCCAGTGGAGGAGATAGTGGTCATTATCACTCACTTTCTGTTAAAATATGGGTGAGAAAAAGGATGAAGGAGGATTTATGTATGTGCAAATAATCACATGAGATTAGGATAAGACTAGAAATTGATGGCAGGTGAACCTCTCTACCTTGGAGCCAGGTGAATCTCTGCCTTGGAGCCAGGGTACGTTTTTGTGTCACAGTTTATCAATCCAGCCTCTGTTTTCAAGAAACTGCGCTATTCTGTCTGGGTGGGTGAGCCATTCAAGCTTACAAGCTCAAAACATTGCAGACGTTTGTGTATTATAAAAAAGCTGCATTTGTTGTAGTAGTGGAAGTGCAGCGGGTACTTTTATGGCAGGAAGAGTAAAAAGTGTTTTAAAAACTTACTGATTTAAGGACCGGCTTACAGTATCCAGAACAAACTACTGTATCTACTGGTTAAACACAACCCCAAAACTTTCTTTAAATGCATGTCATATTGTCTATTAGATTACTCAAGAAAGAGACAAGAGAAATGTGGAACTTTTAGTTATTTTAATTATTTGGACTTACGTGGCACAAGACCAGCACTCAAGGCATAATAGTGTAGTGTTTTTCTGTATTATGGTGGCAAGTGAACTCATGGGAAGTGTCTAGAAATTGAGTGGGTTTTTTTGCTTGAGTAGGTTTTAATTTTTTTTCTTAACGTTTTACTTCATATTTGTTGTCACTGCATATAGCTGTAATGAAAGAAAAGATGTTGGCTATGTAAGTTAAAAGGCAAAATGGAAGTTCAGATTTGGCTCAGAGCCAGCAATTCCTATTGGTAAGTCCAGCTTTCTGCTGAGAAGTTGAGAGATGTGAAATTATGAACTACTTCTCCCAGAAACCACTTGAAACCATGATGGGCCTCAAGTTTGTAAAAGAAAAATCTTGTGTAAAGCAAAGCAATAAGTGTGTGCTCTTGGAATAAATCGGATCTGAAGTGTTCCTTATCGCCATCGTCAAAGATCTTTAGCTGAAATTTTGAACCAGATAAGGGTAACAGAACTTTATCATTCCTGTTACTTGAGCTCAGGACTTGGGCCAAATGCAGAGGATTTTTGTTCAAAATTTTTGTCTATGAAAATGGAAGGCTTCATTCTTTGAGCACTACTGGGAAAGATAAGCATTTCTTTACCATGCAGTCCTGTGCTTTGGCTGATTTTCAGGCATTACTGTGTTTTTGCATGTGCTAATGCAGAACTGTGTCTCCCTCAAGGTACCCCCGGCTGCACAGCATGGTGATCCGCTGCTACCTTCTCATTCAGCAGTATTCCCAAGCTCTGATGGCCCTCACCACCATGGCCTCTCTGAGGGATCACAGCACACCTGAAACGCTCAGCATAATGGATGACCTTATCACTTCTCCGGGAAAGGATAAGAATGGCTGTGGCCACATGCTCGTCATTCGGGTGCCGTCGGTGCAGCTGGCCATGCTGGCCAAAGAGAGGTTACAGGAAGTAAGGGACAAGTTGGGGTTGCAGTACCGTTTTGAGATCCTCCTTGGGAATCCTGCCTCGGAGCTCACTGTTGCAAAACACTTCGTGACGCGGCTGAAGGTTAGCAGAAATGAAATGTTTGTTGGTGTGCTCACTGTAGTCATCTGGCTGTTGTAATTGTTTTGTGTTTATTCCCACATGTTTCTAGGTTATTTATTCTGTAGGGAAAGGGCATGTGTTCTGTACCTGTCGCTGTGAATGCATTTCTGTACTTTGAACATAAATGATAGAGAGACTTGGAACAAACTGGAATTGTTACTGGTCCATGAAGTCAAACACCAGCTGTTATCTCACTTCTTAAAGTTGAATAACAGTATGCATCAGATAGGGTTCATCTCTAAAAGCAGAGCTCAGATCTCTGTAGGCAAACTAATTATTTCCACCAACTTATCTGTCTGTCTAGTGTATCTGTTGTCTGCTCTGTCTGTCCATCCATCTTCTGCCCTTCTGATAACTGGTAAAGTATGCTGTTTGTCACAGATTTCTTTCCTCAACCCCTGCATGCTGGAAGCCTGAAGAGGCTACATGCATATATGCCTAGCATATATGCACCAGGCTAAACCTTTGCATGGATTTACAGGAGCATGGTTCAAGTAGCCAAACCCACTTCCTGAACTGACCTCCCTATGTGAAACAAAGGGGCGATGGGTTGCCTGCCTTAGGTATCAGCCTGACAGTAATACTGGTTACTACTGATCTGTCCTGATCCTTGCTCTAAGTCTCACAGAGAGATTAATTCTCTGCTTCTTCTATGAGTTATACAGTGTATTCAAAACCACAGAGAAGAGGAATGAATTTTGTGAGCCTTTCTGAAAGAGCCCTGCCTATGGCCAAAAGCAGATAAAATGTCCTTTAAAGAAGCTACAACTCTTGCTTCTCAAACTTTATCTGCAGCAGGAGAGGGAAGAAAGTAGTCATAAATGAGAAAACAACATGTGAGATAGCAGCTCTGTGCTGGTGGCTTTTTTTGCATAGGCATTAATTCCAACCTTAAGTCACTCTGGATTGAGTCCTGTGAGGGCTTCTTAATAGTGCTTTGCCATAATGGGTTGCAGCCCTTAGTGCTGAAGCAGCCTGTGAGGCCTTTAGAGCAGATCAGGATTGACTGTGGAGCTGTTGCAGATCTGGAAGAGAGAAATTTTATCAGGCAGAGAGTGAAAAACCTTCTAAATAATTCTTCTTATTCCTCTCTCCAGAACATAGGATGCAGTTTTGGACTAAACAAAGCTGCAGGATTCTGGATTTGTTTCTTTTCTTACAGGTTACTAGAAGAAAAGCCCTCAAATCTGAACCACGCATATGTAGGGAGTGAGGAGAGGAATTCAGTTGCCCAAATATAAGCCTGTAGTGTCTTTTTAGGTGGGGTGTCCCAGTAGTATTTCAGAATGATAAAGGTCACCCGTGAAGCTTGTGCTGCACTACCATATGTGCTAGTCTGGTGCCTGGGATAACACAAGATTTCTGACATGGTGTGAGCATTTGTTTGGGGAACTGATTCCCATTATAAAATTCATCAGCCACACTACCATTGAGCCTAGCTTATTGCAGACAATTTTTATTTAGTCTCCATGCTGCTTGGCATTTGTCCTGATGTTAGGTGGAGTACTAAAGCTGGACTAGAACCAGTGGAGAGCTGCTTGTTGGCTGCTTTCACTGTGAGCACCCCAGCCCTTCTTTTGATGTGTGTGTGAGGAGAGAGCAATATGAGGCTACTGAGTGCTTCCTGCTGAGGCTGAGGCTCAAAATGTGATCCCACCAGTAAATACTCTTGGTTGCAGGGAAGGATGAGAACTCATCATGACTGTTTTCAGAGGCAGGGAGGGAAACTTTATAGGTGTTAGTGAACCCAGCTGAAAAGTTTGACTTAACTTAGCCTCTCTCTCAGATGGCATTAGCAGGGTGTGTGGTGCCACGGCAGGGCAGGGAGGGTGGGCAGCTGTCTCTGCAGTGCTGGTGGCTACACTGTTCCTCTCTCTGTCAGACAAGCCTGCTGGTCAGCCAGACCAGCCAGACAGGTCATTTCTTACTATCGGGGGCCAGAGGTACGGAATGAAACAAGAGATGGAAGACAATTTAAATAACTATTTCATTGACCAGGGATGCTGTCATGGCATACCCTTTAAGTGTACCAAGAATCAAACTGTTTGGGAGACATTCAGGAGTGAGGAGCCCTGAGAGCTGCACCTCTCTGCCTTCCTGAGAAAGATGGTCAAGAAATACATCTTTGGGATGCAAGTTTACAGCTCAAAGCCCCAGACAGTCATTCTTTTTAGGTCCTTATGCTAGCAAAAAGAAAATCAAGGAAAATCAAAAGAAAAACTGTCTTCCTCTATTTCACTTTCTAGTCATGCACTTTCACAGAAACTTCTGTCATTGGAGAGGCAGGGGAACACAGAGCTGGACTAACCTCGTTGAGCCAGAAATTCTCTCTCTGCTGCTAAGGCTGCTTTACCAAGCCATTAGATACTGCTAGGTAATTGGAGAAAAAAATTTTTTCAGTAAGCTCTGCTGAACCAGGGGAACTGAAGCATGTAAGGACATGGGACTGATGCTACCAGCCTTTCCAGTGCTAAGGGAAAATGGTGCAGTTTTGTGGTCTTGGGCCTTGATAGACTGTAGGTAAGGCATTCTTTTGGGTGGGATTACCTCCAGGGAAAGGTGAAATGTGTTTCTTCCACGTAATCTTTCGTTGTATAAAATAATTAAACAAGGTTCATTGGCCCATTTTCATACTCCACTTGAAAGTCTTACTTTAGCTTTGCATTAATATCTTTTATCTGCTCCAAATTGAACTCATCGACTGCTTTTTTCTCTGACAGACCACACTAATACCACACCAGGTGAATGTTTCCAGCACTGAATAACATGTTCCAGCAATGAATAACATATGCTATACATCCTTTTTCTTTGCATTTCATGCTTGGCTAACAGTTGGCGACCGGAACACAAATGCATGCCTGTCCCCAAGGTCTCCTTCCTGTTGGCCATTGAGTAAGCAAGCTCTACATACAAAGCAAAAGCAGGAACTGATGAAAAAAGAAAACAGGTGAAGATTTAGAAGATGTCATTTAGGTGTGACTGGAATATTCTCTGTTCACAGGCTTGGAGGGGCAATGAGCAGGATGACTGGATTCCTCGCACCTATCAGGATCTGGAAGGTCTACCTTGCATTGTTATTCTAACTGGCAAAGACCCTCTGGGAGAGACTTTCCCCAGGTGCTGTTATTACTCTTTCAATATGACTGCTCTCTAACACGTTTAGATAAGTGGGGTTTGATCCCATCTGGCTGTCTTTTCACAAAAGAAGTGTATTTTTGAAGACTTTAGTTAGGAACCATTTAAAGTTTTGGGAAGTGCAATTTGTGAAAAGTCATGCTACTGTACGGGCTAACAAAATTGTTCATGAATATCTAGTAAGCAGTTAAAGATACGGAGTATTCTTCAAAGTCAGAGAAAACAAAAACTTCTTTTTTTTTTTTGTGTTGGCTTTTCCAGGTCGTTGAAATACTGTGACCTTCGACTAATTGACTCCAGCTACTTAACTCGTACTGCGTTAGAGCAAGAAGTAGGCCTGGCATGCTGCTACGTCTCCAAGGAGGCAATTCGAGGGCCTATTGTAGCTCTTGACCTCAGTGAGAAGGAGCAGGAGAAGGCAAATGGTAGCGAGAATGACTCTGATGAGCTGCTGATAGACTTGGACCGGCCCCAGAGCAACAGCAGCGCTGTCACTGGGACCTCAGGTCAGTTATTCTGCTGTTGGTCTGAAAAACAAGTCTTTATTCCTGCGTCATTGGAATTCGGATGCAAACAGTGAGATGTTTTCTCAAATGTGGGTTGCTTAGCTGTATCCAGCTGCAGGCTAGACAATGAAATGCTAGTTGCAGATTCTTCATACAGTGAGCAATTTTCCTGTCTAGTGCTAAAAGGAGATGGTGTTTCAGTGGGAGGGATGGTATGCCATAGCTAAGCGTCCCTTGTGATTTTAATTTTTAAACTTACATTTCACATTTGTTGCTAGCTTTGTTCAGGGATCCTGAAAAGATCTTAAAAATCAGAGCGAAAAGGGCTAGTATAAAATTCTAGGAATAGAAAAATGCTCTGTAACTCTGGGAATACCTATGGGTGAGGATGGATATTTGTCTCCTTGCCAAGACCCAACAGAATGGTTGTGTCTTGCCATACCTCTTCAGGCATCAGTGAAGCCTCACCTCCCACCAAGCCTTCCCTTTGTATTCTGCAAACACTTCTGGGTCCTTCCCTTTGTTTCCCTATGAGTTTGAGGTATTAAGACAGCTGAACTGGGTCTTTGCTATGCACCAGGTCTTCCCATACACTAACTAAACCTGACTGGTATGGAGGAGGGGACATAGCCCAGTTCACATTCAAGTTGCAGTGAAATAAATGCTCTGTTGTTCATAGAAAGGAAGATGCAACTGATCTGTGTATACAGTGGTTTGTTAAACTTGACTTTCAGAACGTTGTGCCATCAAATTCCAAATCCTAGATGGGAAATGATAGCTAGAACACAGAGATTAGGATTGAACACTTGGAGCCTGAACCCTGTTGCAGTAGGGCATTTGCCTCTCCAGCCAAAGGGACAGACAGATGTAAATGATTTCTTTTTATGTGGTGAAACACTGACCTAAGCCACAGCAGCACTCATTGAACAGAAGTATTTGTATGTTAGGATTGTTGCGTAGATCAAATGAATTCATGGTTTTCTCACGTCAGTCAGTAACTTTTCATTGCCTGCTTTTTGTTTTCCCAGGTTCCCTGGCTGACAATGGTGTGAGCTCCTCAAGTGCTGCAGACAAGTCTCAGAAGCAGGCACCATCCCTTAACTTCCAGACTGTGGCACACAGCTCAGTAGATGAGGGAACCTACTCCAGTTTTACAGCCAGAGAGACCCTGAAACAAGAGTGTGACTCGCTGGGTAACCAGATGGCGAGCAGCACCACTCCCAAACTCTCCTCACTGTCTTCAGTCTCCCAGACCTTTCAGTGGCCTGCCCAGTCAGCCAAGGACAGCAAGGCCCTCCGTGTGGCGCTGCCACGCATCGTCATCCTGTCCAAAGCTGCCTACTGCCTCCTGAGCTCCCAGAAAAATGGGAATTTGCCTTCCTCCTCTTCCCTCCTGCCTCATGCTGACGTGTCTTGGCTGAGCTCTCTGAGGCCTCTGCTTCACAAGGACATGAGCAGTGAAGAGCAGTCTCTGTACTACAGGCAGTGGACGACAGCCCGACAGCACCACGCGGACTTCAGCAATCAGGCTGAGGCGTCTGGCACCAGGACTTTTCACCCCAGGAGGCTGCTTTTGACAGGACCACCACAAGTAAGAGCTCAGCTCCTTCCACCTGCAGCAGTCTGAGAGGGCCAAGTTTGCAGTGATGTGTTTTGAGGTCAAAAATCTAAAGTCAAATTTTAAGGCTAAGTCCATGCTGAAAGTGGTAAGGAGAGGAAGGGTAATGCTTTATGTCATGTTTTAGCCTAAATGAAACACATGAGGATGGCACTGGGCATAACATTGCCATGAGGACATCAGCAGAGAAGCTGTTATCACTGCTGATCTCCCTGCATACAAAAGTGAGACAGGCTGTGGCCAGGTTGTTCTCAGAGACCAATTTAGTAAAGGTGTTTTGAGCATAGTGGGCAATATGACATCTTGCAGAGTTTTCAGGCAGAGCTGAACACAGAGCTTTGGGGTAGGCCCAGAGGCCTTTATCTGAAGGATTTATCTGAAATTTACCCTTCCATTGTAGTAGTTTGGGTTGGCATTTAGACTTTTTTCCATCTCTGGCTCAGGTTGGAAAGACCGGTTCCTACTTGCAGTTCCTAAGGATTCTCTTCCGCATGCTGATCCGGTTGCTGGAAGTAGATGTGTATGATGAAGAAGAGATTAATGCCAGTAAGTATTTAGTCAGCATTTTTAACATGTATCATGAAGAGCCTATGTTATATATTATTCAGCAAGGAAGTTTTTAGGCTCACTGAAAGACAATGAATCACACCTGCTACATGTCCTCTCCGTTGGTGTGTAGCTAGACTTACTCTAGGTGTCTGCATATATATCCATATAGATTAATAAAAGAGTAAACTTTATAATGGGCTTATCTGAGAACTAGTAAATGTATTTTGGATTGATGCATTTGTATAGCACTCAAATGAAAGTGTGCACAAAGCTGTACAGGGGAACATCTGCCCATGTATTCTCCTCTTGCGGTTTTTTAAGTGCTGACTGCTTTTAAGCAGATAGGACATTTAAGAACATTTTGTTCCTGGCTGAAACATAACTATTATTTATGTTTATTTATAAGTTATATACCAATTTTCAGTTAGACTGTCTCTTGTCTGCAGTTTGCAGGTTTTATGCTGAGGATAAAGGGGAGCGGGATCCTCTTTGGATTTGTGCTCATTTGTCAGATCTCACAGATCCATTAACTGCTGTGGCAGGACTTCGCCTTGAGAAGAGCAAAACCTTTTAAAAATTAGTACTCTTCATGGTATTCTTTACATAACTCTGTGGTTTTGTAGGGGAACTTCTGTGGTGCATAACTCTCATGACCATTAGACTGACATCTTGAGAATGTAGTTGTTGTCAAACCTTTGAAAAGACTAATTTGTATTTCTGTTCATACAGTGCTATTAAATGAAAAAAAAAATTCCTTTGATTTGGAGCTTTGGGGGCAGTTATTCCCTCATTATTTGAACTAAAGTACCTCAGAAATGTAGGATGAAATATCACAATGTAAGAGATGTTCTGCATCGTGCCGACTGGCCTGTTGAGATCACAGCAATGTGTCACACCCCTGCCAGGAATGCATGGAACTTCAGCACAAGAGCAGTTTGGGTTTGGTTGGGGTTTTTGGTTGTGGTTTTTTTGCTCCCACTACTTCTGTTGGAATGCTTCTCCAGAGCACTAGTGTTCTCATTATTTAAAATAATACTTTATTTTCCAACCCAAATATGTTTCTGTCCCATTTATAGACATTCTCTTTGGGACCAAAAAACATACTAATTTAAATTAAAATACTTTTTCTCTTCTTTGAGATTTGCTTCTTTGGAGTGGTTAGGCAGCTATCTTACCTCTTCTTCAGCATTCATCTGGGTAGACTAGATCTTCTCACAGGATCCTCACAAATGACAGGCTCTTCATTCTCATCAGTTTGGTAGTTTGGCCTGCACATCTATTTTCAGTTTATCCTTCTGGTGCATGGGTGAGCAGAACTGAATGTTTAACCAACCCAGCCTACAACAGCTCATGTATTCCCCTGCCCCCACTGAAAGCCCCATGATTGATGAAACCTGTAATTGCACTGGTCTTTTCCATTCTCCCTTTTCCCTGGCATTGATGCTCAGCTTGTACTCCAAGGTTCCTCAGCAGCTCGGTCATTTCCAGCCAAGGTGCTCCCAACCTGCTGCAGAAATGCTTGTTATTAGTCCTTGATTGTACATATGACTCACATTTTTTTCTGTTAAATATCATCAAGTTTTTGCTGTTACAGTGTTCAAGGGCGTTGAATTCTTTCCAGCTATCTTGGATTCCTTCTCCATGCTCACAATGACTCTTAGGAGTGTGCCACCAGCAAACTTAAGCCAATTTTTGGTTTAAGCTGGTGACATTAGTGAGAATATTAAACAGTCTGCCCCTCCTCCGACCTTTTAACTTCATTGGTAATCTCACCTGCCTTAATGCTTACAATGTTACATGCTGCCATCTTCTGTTTAGTCAACTCTTTCAATTTACAAACCATTCCCTCTCTCCATTTTCTTCAGCTGTATTAATAATTTGTCCTATAGAATCATACCAAGTACTTGAGTCCAGAAGGATAAAATTCACTGTATTTCCTTTGTTCAGAGAAATAGGTGTTTCATAGCCATATAATGAAAGTAACACAGGATTTCTTCAGTCAACCTATATTGCATTTTATCACATTTTTCATTTAATTAATTATTTCCTTCACCCTCTCCAAATTTTGAATATTACCAAGCTCAAAGTAATGGACTCAGAGCTCTGTAGATTACTGTCTCTCTTCTTGCATCAGAGTAGGGTGAGCATGTGCTTGTCCGTAGACCCAACCTTCATTTCACCTGAATTCACTTTTCTAAAATCAGTAACCTCAGTTACACACCTACTTTCTTGTGTTCTTCCATCTCATTTTGATCTGAATTTACTCATGTTCAAGCTGCATTCCAAAGTTGTTTTCTTTGCCTAGTGTTTTCTACCATTCCCATTGCTTAAACTTGATTTTCTACTTTAGACTTATCTCTATTGGATCAAAGCAAACAAGTTTCATTTGATCCTTGCTGGCCACATCTCATTCTGTAATAGGAGTGTGTCTTTTACTGCCTTTATCACGAACCACCAGCTACTAGTTCGTAAATATAAACAGCCTCTTTTTCCTTGCTTTCATCCTTCTGCCTTTGGATACTTTTGCTTCTCATTTACCCAGTGCTCTTCATTCCATCACAGACAGGCTCAAAACTACGCCTGTGCCTTCTGCACAAATAGGACCATTCATCTGAGCATTTATGCTTAAACCAGAGTGAATTATACCTCAGCTGCATGATGAGGAACAGAGCAGAAAGATACCTAGGAGGTTCCTTCACCTGCACGCAGTTTCTAAGGAATTGCCATTTCTTTGAAATATCTTTGTGTGGATTGTAATTTCCCTGGTAACATTTATGATGTTCAAAGATGTTGCTCTGTGTGTGTATGTGCCTGTGTGAGTTCCAGTGCAACTGTAAAGCAGCAACAATCACATAAATATCATCTGGTGAGTATCTGATTCTGCTTACCTGAAGTGTGTTGTTGCAGATCACACTGAAAACAGCGAAATTACTCAGTCTAGCAATGACCACTGGCCAGACATTGAGATCTTCAGCAAAATATCTTTTGACCTGAGTGTACATGACCCTAAGTACAGAAATATAAGTCCTGTGTACACAGAACAACTCTCAAGAGTGAAACAAGGTAAGTAAGATGTAGAAATTTTTAGGAATACTTTCCTACAAAGAATCAGTTTTTATTGGTTTGTTTGAACATGAGTTTGCAAGAACCTTTAGTCTCCAAAACTATATGGAACAAAACAATTTGTGTGTTCTTTACAGTTTTTACCAGGATCACAATCTCTGTTTTTTAACACTCCTAAAATTTCTGTTACTTCTTTTCTTTGTGCACAGAAACAAGCAAAGAAACAAAATCAGAGGAGCCTAAGAAAAGGGAGACCGTGTCCATGATGCTGACTAAATATGCAGCTTACAATACCTTCCATCACTGTGAGCAGTGCCATCAGTACATGGACATTAATCCTGCTGCTCAGGTTGGTGTCAAGGTCTAAGGGTAAAACTGCATCCTGGGTTTTTTATTGTGGTCTCTCCAGGCATACTGCTCTCATCTCAGGATTCATGCTTTCACCTTCCCTGAGATGGAATTGTTTAATTCTTCCATTCTCAGGGGAGATACTGAGCTACAGACCCAGGAGCATCAACTGTGTCTGCCACGTTCTGAATGAGCAGTTTTCCTTTGCAGCTGCCTCTGGCAAAGGGTGAATATTGTGATTAGTTGTCTGAAGCCAAAGCATTATTCAGCCTGCCCAGAGGGTTTGCAGTGTCTCACGGGAAAAGACTGTAAAAATTAAGATAAATGCTTGTCTTACCTAAATGCCAGCCATCCACACCTGTGATGGGAGATGGCAAGGCCTACTTCTTCCTCCCTTTGTATGTAACTGTGCATCCTTCTCAGCAGCAGCTTATGAGTCACTGGACAGAAATGAACATCTTAATCTGTTTAGTTAAAAAACTTTTAGTTTCTAAAGCAAACAGTTACGCTCATAGGAGACTGGCAAGTAAGATTATTCCTGGTTAATAGCTCACACATTATTTCTTAACCACCACCAGCAGTTTACCTGGAAGTTTCTTATCTCAAATCATTCCTTCCTCGCTCCCTAATGCTTTCCAACATCTCGCTATTAAGATATGGCAGCGTAGACACCCCGACCTGGCAGTGCACAATGCCAGTTCCCTTGAAGCAGCACCACCAGCAGGTCTGATCTAAACCTCAGGCTTCATTAAGTCCATTGACAGAAGCAAATCCTCCCCAAGGACGTCCATTGTTCCCTCCACGCATCTTTGTGCATGTGGTCAAACGTAACTAGTACTAATAAATATAAACATCTACTTGTATGTGCCAGTGTGAGCTGTGTATATAGAATTAAGATAATTAAGCTCAGGGAAATTACACTTTCAAAGGGGAGTCATTGGATAGCAAACATTATGAAGGGAGAGAGATTCTTAAATGCTTTAAGAGAACCTAAATAAAGTCCCTTGCATTTTCCATCTTAGACTAATTATTTCAATTTTTAGCAAAGATTATAGAAAGCTCATTGGTGAGAGTAAGTGATTTGACTTTGTAGTAAGACAGATGCTTTTGTAGGATGAAGTCTGTCAGCTGTATAGGCATTTGTATACACTTACATGGTTCAGTGAAGTGCTGTGCAAACTTAAGCTCACCCAAATTCTTCATAGCCTTGTTAATGGTGTGGTCTACTTTGGTCACACAACTGTTTAGGAGAGTATTGCTACAGGAAGAATACCATACTGATACAGTAGTGCTCCTGCTGAGGGGTCTGAATGGCAGTGCATGCTGCTGTGGAGGCACACCCACAGGCTGCACTGCTCTTTGAATATTCTGGGGAAATTTATTTGGACAGTTTTTTTCCTAGTGTGTGCATGTGTGTATATATATATATATTTGATTTCTCTTTGTAAATATTGATAAATAATTCCTAGCTGAAATGGACTTCAGAAGAGTCCAGTTTGGCCAAAGGCCATTCCTGGTACAGAAAGCTGATTCTTTTAATAGCAAGGCCCAAATAATTTACCTTATTGTGAGGAAAATGGTTACTGAAAGAGAATATTTTGTTGTTCTTCTCTGATGGCTTCCAGTACTGTGACCATAAGGACTCCTCATGTATTACCTGCTTGGAAATCTCTTTTTGCTGTTTGTTTGTATTCAGGTGTCTGACTCCACTCTGCATGCATTCACGTTTTCATCCTCGATGCTGGGAGAAGAGGTTCAGCTGCATTTTATAATCCCCAAGTCCAAAGAGAACCATTTTGTCTTCAGCAAGCAGGGAAAACATCTCGAAAGCATGCGACTCCCACTTGTTTCTGACAAGGTGCGTGTGCTGCTCTCACCCATCTGCTGCATGCAGTCAGCTTGACATACAGCAAATTAATGGGGGGAGGTTTTTTCTGTTTTCTTTTTGTTTTAAAGTCCTTTGTGTAATTCTCACCTGACTGTCCTTAGTATGGGTTTTTTGAGGGCAAACATCCTTTTTTCCATTCCTAGTTCATATGTGTTGCAATAATCAGTGGTCTCAAAATCTGGTATAAAAAATAAACAAATAAAAGTCCCTATCAGGAATAACCTGCTTTTTACCTAATGTTGCCAAAATATCTTGTGTTCCAGCAGAATCTGAATGCAGTCAAGAGTCCAATCTTCACCCCATCGAGTGGACGTCATGAACATGGACTCTTGAACCTCTACCATGCCATGGAAGGCATCAGCCACCTGCACCTTCTGGTAGTCAAGGAGTATGAAATGCCACTCTACCGAAAATACTGGCCCAACCACATCATGCTTGTCCTGCCAGGCATGTTCAACAACGCTGGAGTTGGTAAGAGACACCATCAGTGCATTGCTGTGCAGGTACCAGAATCTACATTGGACAGTGTGGATCATGCTGTTGCAGGAAACATTGCAGCAGCTCCTCACATTCCTGCTGTGATAATAGCAGCAATGTCTCTGCAAAAATGTGGAAGAACTGCTGTCAGGGGCATGGAATATATGTTTGCATGGATCACTGCCTCCTCAGTTTAAAATGTGATGTTTTATGGGCCATATTCACTCATTTTACACAGCCCTGCTGTGTGAATGTTTCATTCTAGTTGTTTTACACATATTCAAATTGCAACATTTTAGTTAGCAGAAGGTAAATATTAACTGCAGCTGAACACTGGGGGCTTGAACTTTGGACTTTGTTTTCATGGATGCTGAGTTTATTCTGCAAGAAGTTTTAAGTAGCTTCAGTTTTAGAATCTCAGCCCCTTCTTGGTTCAAATTACTTCGTTAATGCCCACAAAATTGTGTTCTGCAGAGTGTCTTAAAGTGTCCAGTCTTTTTGGAATCTGCCTTTTAGAGTTAATCACAATGAAAAAGGGACATACAGATTTCTTTTTAAACTAAGGTGTTATGAGCACTAAGTTCATAAAGGGTAATGACTGCAGATGTTCGTGTAACCTTTCTCTGGGAAGAGTGATAAAGTCTAACAAAGATGTCTGTACGTCTTCTTTATGGTGTTTCCTCAGGTGCTGCCAGGTTTCTTATTAAGGAACTTTCCTACCACAACCTGGAACTGGAACGAAACCGCTTGGAGGAGCTGGGAGTGAAGCGCCAGTGCGTGTGGCCCTTCATCGTGGTCATGGACGACTCCTGCGTCCTGTGGAACATGCACAGCCTCCACGAGCAGTCCAGGTTGGTACCCACCCACGCCAGGTCCTTGCACTGATCCAGCACTGACAGCAGCACATCTGTGACCAAGGCTCATCTCTAACACCTGGCAGGGTACTCAGAGCAGTGGGAGGGCCGTATGTGTGTCTTGTTGACCACCAACATTAAACCACCTGCTGCTGAACACTTCCACCTGACTGTCCCTCTACATCTGTGTCAGTACTGCCAACAGACCTCTGCTTGTGTTTGTTCTTTGCCTAAAGCCACTCCTGCTTCTAGTGACTGAGTGATTTTTCATGTTACTTCGTTTTGATTCAATTTGTTTCTTAGTACAGACAGTTTATTTGGGGAACTTTGAAGGCATCAAGCTCTTGACCTTCTCAGTGCTTACACTGTCCAGTACAGAGAAAATAGCATTCCAAAAATGATGTGTAAGGTGACTTCTTTTCCCTTCCTAAATTGCTGTGTAAGAACTACTCTGCTGAAAGGCTCCTTTTCTTAATGGCTACATTTTCTTGATGGCTACATTAGTTCCCTGTTGCTTAAAAAGTCTGCACTTATGTATATATTTTTACAGCATCTGGAGTAAACATTCTCAGTTGTCAATGGAATTTCTTGGTCCTTTTTATACACATATATGTATATATATGCAGTGTATGTTATATAAAAATAATAAAATGTGTTTGTATGTTGTGTATGATCGTGTTTTGCAGCCAGTCCCTGGAGCCTGGGGGTTTCAGCAAGAATGTGTCTTTGAAAAGCGTCCTCCAACACATCGAAGCCACCCCCAAAATTGTTCATTATGCAATACTGGGTGTTCAGAAATGGAACAGCAAGCTGAATACCAGGAAAGCAAAGGCTCCCTTCTCCAGGTGCCACGTGCGTGATTTTATACTGCTCAACATAGACCTGACCCAGAATGTGCAATATGATCTGAACAGGTAGGCAGTACATATATATCTGTGGAAAAATAGCATATTGACTTGATAAGAACCTTGTCACAATGTTTCTGAATGCTGTTGAGACAAACAGAAACATCCTGCCTAAGATAATGAGTGCACAATCACAAAAATAAAACACAGTGTGATACACGTTTCGTCTGAATGAGTAAGGCATCAAAATAAACCTGCCATAAGCCAAGAAAACCTGGGGCAGACAGACCAAGGACAAGGGAGGGCTTCAGAGGACTGAAAAAATGAGGAAAGAAGAAACTTCAGGAGAAAAAAAGTAATTGGGAGACCAAAAGTAGAAGAAAGGAGCCAAAATGGCATCAGTCACAGGAAGAACGTGGAGCTTCCAGAGTGCCTAGGAGAAGGGATTCCTTGTATTTCCTTCAGAGACAGCTGTCCTCCCTTCTTGAATTTGCAAGAAGAACAGATGAAAAAATTACTTTCCACTATCTCCTTCCTTTTTTTTTCCCCTCCTCACCTAACTTCATCCTAAAGCATTTGCAATAAAACACCCACATTTATTGTGGGTTTTTATTGCTAGTTCTCATCACAGATTGAAGAAATACCCATTCTTCCTCTTCCCAGCCAAGTGAGTTTCAAATAAACCCTGTCTCTGCTGGCCACAGATGGCCCTCAGGCTTCTCACCTTGGGCTCCTGCTGCTGTTTTCAGGGATCCTGTGTGTTTCAGCGAGGAATTGTAGCCTGTCAGTGCAAGCTGGTGTGACTTTCAGAGCTCTTGATTTCACATTCTGTGTCAGGTTGAATCACGAGGTGGGAGTCAGCCCATAGAAATGAGCAACTACATCATGAATAGTGCAGGACTAAGGTTACTTCCCAGCAGCTTTTTCTCCCATATTTGTTAAAGCCACATTTTTCCCCTGATTCTAGTTTATGAAGTATGTCAAATGGAACTGGCTTGTTCAGAAGTGGAGGCTGGTCATTGTAGAGTTTCTGTCAGGTCCAAAATATATACTAAAAAAAAACCAACCAAAAAAAAAACCCATAAGAAGAATGTAAAAAAAAAAGTAAAGGGTGGGGAAGAAATGATTGATGCCAGTATGTGATGAGGATGAGAGGGCAAGCCAGATTTGGTGTGGGGAAGAAGGAAGAAGCACACAGGCACACTGAAAAGTGTAGACTAGTTTGGTTTTAGGAGGACTAGCAGCTGCTTTCCTAGACCAGGAGCGCATCAAAGGAATGAGTCTTCAGAGCTCTGCAGAGAATTTGTAGTGGCACCCTATGAGATGATCTCCAAAAAAACTCTGCTGAGCCCATACCGGTGCATTTCAGCAGTGGGTGAATGCTCATGCACAGCAGGCACACAGCTGGTTCAGTGATCTTGTGTTTAATGTCCAGGTATTTCTGTGAAGATGTGGATTTTAATCTGCGGACCAACAGCAGCGGCCTCCTCATCTGCCGCTTCAACAACTTCAGTGTCATGAAGAAACATATTCAGGTTGGAGGACAAAAGGACTTTGTTGTCAAGCCAAAAATCATGGTAAGTCTGGAAGTATGCTCTGTTGTTGTTAAGGGGTAAAATCAGCAGACTTACCATGTTTTCCCTAGAAATAATAAATTCTCTAGTTTTTTAGATTTATTTTGTGCTTATTTGACATCTTACATTCATGGCTTAATCCACGAATAAGATGGTAGAGCTGCCCCATCAAAAATAGAAAAAGAGAAACATTTTGCTATTTATAAATTATTAACAAAAATCCTCCTAATCTGTTAGAAGATGGACTGGGATTGGGAAGAGTTTGGTCTAGCTTTTCAGTGGTCTCTCTGATGGAGGAAGAATTTGCAGACTCTGATCAAAAGCAGGCAAGTTGTACCAGATTCAGTTTTTAAAATGTTAGCACAGCCACAAGTTTCTGGTGTTTGCTGGTTTGTGATGACTTTCAGTCCTTGCACTTCCTGACAAGAAGAGGCCTGAGGAAAGGCTCTGAAAACTGCAACCTTCCGAAATCCACCCAGGAAATCCAAGTATTTATAAAAATATACCAAATATTTTATACAGAGTATGTTACACCTATGCCAGCTTTAAATGGCGGTGTATTTCAAAGAATTGTCTTTAATCTAGGAATCTTACAGTTTGTGTTCCTGGTGGTTTTGAACACATCCCACACCATCCCTCTTTTAAAAAACAACCTCCCATACTTCAGGACTTAACTGACTAAACCCTGGGTTTGAAGATCATTTTCTGATTTTCCTTTCCTTGTGGTTGCAGTGCAATCTGTAGTGATGGACTGGCCTATGAGAAAACGCCATAGAAAACACTTTTTATGGATGACTCCACACAAGGAGTATATAATTTCATATAATGCCCAGGAGTAAGGCAGGATGAAGGCCACTGTGACAGTTTGAACTCCCTGTTTTATGTCCCTTCTTTAGGGAAGCAGATATCCGTGGAAGTACTTAGCAAGTACAGAACAAGCAATTAATTTATTTCTGTGCTGTGGTGCTATGTGACAATTGAATGGGGAGTTTTCATCCTCTTATCTCTCTTCCTGCTCTGTCATGGCAATCCCTTCCCCAGTTAGAGGAACTCCTGCGGAGCAGATACACAGAGCAGGTGGGTTAAAAGGGGTTCCTCTTGGTTTTGCTGCAGGTTTCGGACAGCGTGGCACCAATAATGCCTCTTCAGTATGTCTGTGCCCCTGACAGCGAGCACACGTTGTTGGCAGCCCCATCTCAGTTCCTCTTGGAGAAATTCCTTCAACACGCGACGTACAAACTCTTCCCTAAGGCCATTCATAACTTCAAGAACCCGGTACTGGCCATCGACTGCTACCTGAACATCGGGCTCGAGGTACAAAAGATTTGCAGGGATGATGGGGACAAGGAAATACAAAACTTTACTTCAATATCTTGTGTTGGAAACCCCTTCTTCAGCATCAGGGGTAATGTTTGAAGAGTTTGGTCTCAAACAGATTCTGTGGCTGGAAGTAAAGGACCAATCCACTGCAGGAACTGGTGGTGAAGCCTCCAGCTGGCTGGTGTGGGTAGAGACCAGGGGTCTGTGATGGATTAATGTGACTGCTGGACTGTGCCAGGTCCTGCACTTGGGTCACAACAACCCCAGGCAGTGCTACAGGCTGGGGGCAGAGTGGCTGGGAAGCTGCACAAAGGAAAAGGACCTGGGGGTGCTGGTCAACAGCAGCTGAACATGATCCAGCTGTGCCCAGATGGCCAAGGTGGCCAATGGCATCCTGGCCTGGATAAGAAATAGTGAGGCCAGCAGGATGAGGGAGGGGATCATTCCCTTGTACTCGGCACTGGTGAGGCCACACTTCAAATCCAGTATTCAGGTTTGGGCCCCTCAGTTCAGGAAGGACATTGAGGTGCTGGGGCATGTCTAGAGAAGGGCAATGGAACTGGTGAAGGGGTCTGGAGCACAAATCTGATGAGGAGCAACTGAGGGAGCTGGGGGTGTTTAGCCTGGAGAAAAGGAGGCTCAGGGGAGGCCTTATTCCTCTCTACAACCGCCTGAAAGGAGGCTGTAGCCAGGTGGGACTCTGCCTCTTCCGCCAGGTAACAAATGATGGGACAAGGGGAAACAGCTTCAAGTTGTGCCAGGGGAAGTTTAGATTAGATATTGGGAAATATTTCTCCATGGAAGGGTTTGTCAAGCACTGGAACAGGCTGGTGGTGGATCACCATTCCTGGAGGTATTTAAAAGATGTGTAGATGAGACACTTGGCAACATGGTTTAGTGGTGAACTTGGCAGTGCTGGGTTAACAGTTGGACTCAATGATCTTGGATCTAATGAATCCATGATAACAGTGGAATCTCAGTGAGTCTAACCTGAACAATTCTATGATTTGCAAAGGAATTGGGCGTGTCTGTCTGAAATAATATTTTGTACAAAGCAAAAACCCGAAAGCAATGCCATTCCTGAAAGAACTGGGTGTTCATCTTTTGACACTTCTCTTTTTATGAACCCAGGTTTCAGGGAAATTAGGTTTTTGCAAATATGTTTTAGATGTCTGTAGGTGGGGAGATTAGAATTTTTGAACCCAGTGGTCAGTTTGGACTGGGTCTGGAGCAGGGTCAATGTCTAACAAGGGTGTTGTTCAGACAAATTTTATGGAGGTCAGTGGTAAGATAGAGGAGATGCCCTTTGATATGTAACAGCCATCACAGCACTCAGACACGAGAGTGCTTGGAACCATGAGCATCAGCAGTTCCCGCACTCATGGAATCGCTTACTTTGTTTGACAAATGTGTCCTTATTAGAATAACCTATATAAACTATACAGTCATTATAAGCAGGTAATTCATAGAGAAACAGAAAATCAAACTGAATTACAGAGAGCCCTGAAATAACGTGATGCAGACTTGGTGACCAAATCTGGATCTAGAGGTTTGTTCCGTGTGTTACTTCCTTGGGGAAGTTGGCTCTGTACTGCAATCTTGTTGGATCATATTTTTACAAGCACCAGCTGACTCGCCTGTTATCACTAAGTTATGTTCCATTCCACATAAGTCATCCTTAGACATTTCTAAGACAGAAGTGCCTCCTTTCTTTCCCCCTTGTGTTTCAGGTGGCCATATGCTACATTAGCTCTCGCCCACACTCAGTCAATGTCAACTGTGAAGGGGTGTTCTTCAGTGGACTTCTGCTCTATCTCTGTGACTCCTTTGTCGGTGCAGACCTCCTCAAGCGGTTCAGGTTTCTCAAAGGTAATCTCACTGCTCTGCTGGGCATCCTGGGTGCTTCCCGCCAACTAATAATAGCATGGAGGAAAAGGGAAAGGCAGAGGAATAACCAGTTTCATTAAACAGCTCCATTATTTTCAGTTTGTTTTGGCACTCTTTTCAAAAGAAATAGATGGAGTGGTTTTTGAGAGGTGTATCAAACTTCTGTTCCTGTTGATAGATAACTGAACCTTAGGTAAGCGTTGATAAATTACATTCATTAAGTTATTTTAAAGTGACATCAACACAGATTGTGGAAATCAGGCAGTGGATTGTGCAGTCAGCCACTTGAGAGTTTGGAGCATAGGTGTTACTGATGAGGACAGGAAATTCTGCTCTAGCAATCACTCTCTAAGGGCAATAAATCTTCAGTTCTGTAAATGAGGACAGCCCTTAGCTGGAGGATGATTGGGTCTACCCCTACCAGAACTTGATAAATCTCATCAAAATCTTTCTTTTTGTCTTAATGCTGACAATTAGCAAATTGCCAGAGGTATTCAGTAATGCTGAAGTGTGTTGCCAAGTTCCAGTGCAGTTGTGGTGGCACAGCTGAGCCACCTTAAACCCTCTCGTGCTGACTGAGGATGGTGCATTTGCAGGGGGGCCATGGGGGTGACCCCTAGCCAGTCCCAAGAACCACATTTTGAAGTTTGCTCCTGTGCCCTCTTGGGCCCTGCAGGGCAGGGACAGAGGAGGAAGGCACAAAGACGCTGGGGATGGTGCTGCCCACCACCAGGTCCCCAGAGCTGATGCAGCCAGAGAGGGCACTTTGTTGTTTCTTGGGCAAGGGGTGGCTTCTTCCCAAAAACAGGCAGTGGATGTCTGGTAGGAAGGGCCTTTCCCTACTTCAGTCAAGCAGAGGACGGATCTGAACCAAAACTTTCCATGTGTTGGGTATATGGGCTGGGGAACAGAACAGAGACAGTCCTGAAGGTGTCCAGTTCTCCTGCTCATTAAATGACCATGTGTAACACCAGGTGGAATGAGGTTTTAAAGTTTGTTAAACGACAGAAGAAATTAGGGACTCTTAGAGTGCTTTACCAAGGGCAGTGCTCTTACTTAAGGAAGTCAGCGGATTTCCTTAAGTCAGTTGTGGGACTGGTTTGGCTTAGTAGAGTTTCATCATTGACCTTCTACAAACCCAAATGTCCCATGAAACAAACAAACAAAAATGTAGGCTTTATTGTTTGGGCATAATTATCAGTAGTAATTTAAAGATCCAGTTAATGTTCTCTCTGCTGCAGTTGATGATATTAACACTGCCTGACTGTCAGGCAGTGACATCCTGTGATCCAGAGCAGACCCCACAGCACGCTTGCTTCTCCGTGTCTGTACCTTCCTGCAAATGGACACATTCATTTCTGTCCTGGGGCTCACAGTACTGATCTGAGCTTGGACTGGATGGTTGGTGATAGACCCTTCTAATACTACTTTTTTCCTTCCTAGCAGCAGAGATTTCTTTAAAATATCTTAGGAAAATCAGTGAAGGCAATGAGTTGTTTCTGTACCCCGAGAATCTAACGTGCTTTTCAATTGAAGGTGCCACCCTGTGTGTCATATGTCAAGACAGAAGCTCGCTACGGCAGACAATTGTCCGGTTGGAGTTGGAGGATGAGTGGCAGTTCCGACTTCGGGATGAGTTTCAAACTGCAAACAGTAGTGATGATGAACCACTCTATTTCCTTACGGGACGCCACATATAAGCTTCGCTGAGACACCACTAACAAAAAAAAAAAAAAAGAACTTTTTTTTTTAAAAAAAAGTACAATCACTGTGGAGCAAAGTGCAACCAATATTTATCTAGACTGCTCTAAAGGATTCCCTGCAATTCCAAAGTAGCTTTATTCCTTGGGAACAAATTACCACATCAGTTATGATTTACAGGATCCTGGATTCATTATTTTCATATCAGTCACAACCACCAACATTAATCGCACAGCCAACCAAGCTGTAGGATCTGGGAAGAGGATGTTGTTTGGTCAAAGAAGAATCCTTTTTATATTCAGCTGAGTTAGGGGAAGAAGCTGCTCTCCTCTTGCAGCTGCAAGCTTGAATGTGTTACATGAAATGCACCCCAGCATGTGGAATTTATCGAAGATAGGTGGAGGAGAGCCCACCGCGTCTCTTCAGCTCTCTGCTGTGGTACAGGAATACTCAGGGGTTTGAAACTACAATATAAAGTAGATATTTGTATTACAAGGAATAGTCTCGTTCTCTGTGCAGTGTTAGTTTAAAATTTGTAATTGTGTACGTATTGAAACTGTCTTTGGCAAAATTTCCACAGGTGTTCAAAGTTTACTACTTAAACCTGAACAAATGGGCAAACGCGTGGCAGGCACTGTGCACCCTTAGCAATGGTATTTTGCCCCAGTAGGCACCCCCTGCTCAGCTCCAGGGGCCGAAGCAAAAGGCTTCTCAGAGCTGCTCTCTCTTCAGTTAGAGGCCAGAGTAACTTCCCAGCAAATCACCTTCAGTTTCTCACTCTCCTCAGAGCTTTGGAAACTTTTGGTCCATCCTCCTTTGTGTATGGAAATGCATCCTGCTGTCCGTCCAGTGCCTTTGTGGTGGACTGTCTGCACCTCACTCTCCATTTCCTTTACACTCAACTCCAGCTGGCTGCAGAGCTGAGATCAGGTCTGAGCTTTACCCATACATGAAGCAACACACCAAGAAATGTGCAGGACAGTAACAGTGCCTGAGCTGGATCCAAGAGAAACGGAAAGTATTCTACAGTAGCTCCAGGGGGGAGCAGGGGAGAAACCCCAGGGAGCTGGGACTGCTCAGGAGGGACTCTCCAGAAGCAAAGATCTGTGAATGCATCATCTGACCCTGTCATCTGTGTAACTCCGTAAATCCTGGCTCTGCAGCAGTCGCACACTGTTCTATTTCCAGCCGCAATACTGATCCTTGTGAAGGTGTTCCGGAATTAACTCGGTGCAGTAGCATTTGGCTGTCACGGTTAAATGTAGCAGTGCTCTGTTCCCCTCACACTTAGCAGGTGTTACCTCGCTGAGGTTTGCACACACACACCCCCCCACAATCATCCTTCTGCACATCGTGACCCCCTTTATCAATAAGGAAAATGCAGAGTTCTTAAATGCTATTCAGGAATATGAATTTACTCCCCAAAAAGCAATGAAATTAACACATCTTTATACCTGACCTGCAGTCATTGCAGCAGGACCTGCCAAAGCTGCATTTTTTTTAACGCATAGTGTTAATTAAGCAACTTTTTTTATCTTGTGAAGAGATGTTTACAGATGAATAAACATAATATATTTGACAGAGGCCAAAGGAAAATGGTTTGCGTATGTCTGTGTTGATGTAGCACTATTTCTGATGCTGTAAATTTAGCAAATTTCACATGAACAACCCATTTCTGTAAATTTATTTTTTATTTTCCTTCAGATACAACCTGCCTTACCTATTTTAACACTGGGAAGAAGTAGGGATATAAAAGATGATTCTTGAAGCGTTTGCTACATGCCTGAATGTATTCCAGTAGCTCTGGTTTTGCCAGAGGGCTTAAGGCCAGCCCCGAGTCTTAGCATGGTGTAGAGAAGTATCAGGTATTACATGTTCAAAAATGGTTTCCTTTTTGTTGTGTATTTGATGTTTGCACTAAGTTCTTAAAATTCCAGGTGCTGAGACTACTAGGAGGAGTTAGCCCGCTGGTGGAGCAGAGCGAAATTGTCCTGAAGGCTGAGAGTGCATTTAGAAAATCAGTGTATTTGCCTGCCTTTACCAGCTAATAGTAAACCCATTTCCTTAGTGCTCTCCCATGTGGAAGCAAGGAGTTTTGGTAACGCTCTGGCCAGAGTGCACTACACCAGCCCCAAGAGCACAGGCCTGTCCCTTGGAACACTTTAACCGGCTGCCTGTGAATTCCTGGCAAGGAGACCCTTCTTTGACAGCTCCATGATTGCTATTCCATTTTGGTTTTAAGCCTTGCCATTAAGGCCATTCTTCTGAATGTATGAAAATTGGCCAGCGTTATATTTTACCTGTAGATGTTCTTGTCTATTCACAGGTTAAAACTGAATGTAAACTAAGATATAAAGAATCATATGCAGATGGTTTTTGCTTAACTTATGTAATTGCTTTTTGTGACTTTTGGAAGAGGGTTAAAAACGTTGCTTTCCTAGTGTAAAGTTTTCTTAACCAAAAACTTGGTGAATTTAGCTTCACTAGTCAGTCTACCTCATGTTATTGTTTATGAACTGAAACTGTCTGTGGCTATGGTATGTTTATAATGTGCTTTCATTAAATTTGAATATATTGAGTTACCATTTCAGACTGCCTCTCTCTTACTGGGTCCTGCTCTTGCTTTCTGAGCCCACCACACAGGATCACTTCTAGAGTTCCTGTGCACCTGCACCACTTTTCTGACAAAGCCCTTTACAGTCTGCTCACCATCCCCTGGAAAATTACATGTGGCAGCCCGGAAACAAACGGCCTCTGGAGCCCAGAATTCACTCACCACTGTTCTGCTACTCCAGCTTTAAGTACTCTGGAGCATTGTTTGGGATGTGAGTTCTTTGCTTTAGCTCTAGACCAAGGCTAAGGACATCACACCATAAACAAGTGCATCCTGACTGCACATAGGTTCCAAAATCAAAACAAACTCTAAGTTTAACCATAACTAAATCTTTCCCATCTTCTGTTAGGGTTTTAAACTTTTACTTGAGGCTGAAGGTATCCCCTCTCACCTTACCATGAACCTTGTATGAGGAGGGTCTTGATCCAGAGCTCCTGGGGCACTGATCCTCAGGGTGTTAAGTTTTTCCCACCAAGAAAAGTATGAAATACACTAAAGATTCATTCACACTTAGTATTATACAGAGTAACTTTAAAAAAGCTATCAAGTATTTTATTTTTAATCTATCTACATTATGTACAGATCAAGAAAGGCCACAGCAGTTTTTCAACATACAAACCCTTTAAAAGAGGAGAGATTTATGAAGGAGTGACAAGTATCAAAGTGAAGTCCACTAACAAAGGTATATACTCAGTACAATACTTGAAGAATGACGAGTACACCAGTCCTTGGGCTTTTCATTCCACCTTTTACTCCACAACTAATCTGGGGGAGAAAGGGACAGGG
Organism: Pseudorectes ferrugineus; assembly: GCA_008033365.1. Classification (NCBI taxonomy): domain Eukaryota; kingdom Metazoa; phylum Chordata; class Aves; order Passeriformes; genus Pseudorectes; species Pseudorectes ferrugineus. Next base: position 17,299 of record QWTY01026253.1, on the reverse strand, counting down.
CACACAAGATTCCAATGCTGCTGCCAGGGAGCAGGTGCCCTGACACGGAGCAGGGTACAGGGGCACCCCAGAAGGCACCGTACAGCCTGTGAGGGTTGTTGCCCACAATGTCTGCACTGTGACACCTCCTGCCTCGATGCCACTGGGCACAGCCTGGAACTCTGTCAGACAGGTGCTGGCAGTGGGAGCTGGGGCAGGAGCCCAGCGTTCCAGTACTGGGAAGCACTGGTATATCACCTCAGTAAGAACTTCAGCATGTACTCGTCAGCCAGACTAGAGTCTTTGCATTAGTTTACAGTCCACTATGAACAATTTTCTGCTGCATGTAAACATGACTAACTAGATAAAATACAATCAAACTTTTGTAAAAGTTAATAAAATATCTTTCTTTTAAAAAAACAAAGTTAGCCTATTACTGCATTGTTTACAATTTTAATAAAATAGTACAACCGTTTGGTTGTTACCAGTCCTGAGTTCACTGTAATAAAAATGGCCCTGGCTTCTGCTGAAGGTCTGCACCCACTCCATGCAGTCTGGCAGAAGTGTCCAATAAAAATGCAATTCCTGCAGAGCAGTTAAGTCTGGTGCTGTCCATTGAGGAAGTTGTATACCAGGAACTGGCCAGTGCCACAGTACTGTGTTGCAAAGAGTTTTCCATCAGGAGTGGGGTCAGAGAAAGCAATTTCTTCCTTGCTTAAGTATGAGCCATATATGAAGTTGCTCCTGTTTAAAAGAGGGGAAAAGGAAAAAAGAAAAAAAGATAATTACCCTGAGGGAATAATGAAAAATATTTATGCTATTAGGCCACAAACCATTAATTAAGTGGCAAAGACATTCAAAAGGAGTTCTCTCAGGAGGAGATGGCTCTAAATAGCATGAATCCAAATAGCAAAGAGGGTCACTTGCTCTGGGAGGGGTTTTATAAGGGTCTGGTGTTTTAGAAGGAATGTTTGTACAGAACAATTGCATCAAGACTTCAACTTCATGGTTTAAAATAAAACGTCTGAATTCATTCCAAGTATTTTTTAATAGAAAAAAGACCGCTAGGGCTGTGACTACAATCACTAGGAATGAAAACAAGCTACAAAACAAGTTGGGGTGCTTATGAAGGGGCCTCAAAGGCCCAACCTCAAGGCGTAATTCCTAAATACGCATTCAGTAATGAACTATACAAAAAGAAAGAATCAATTTGCTTCACTTGTTCATGAAGAGTTACTTCCTGTATGTTTTAGTCTTATTTGAAGGCAGAGTGGGAATCAAGGAATACCATTCTACTTCTCTGCCTAGCTATGTGAGCAAATTTAGAGAACTGAATTCAGGCTTTAAGACCTTGACTGGGGGAAGGAGGAGGTAATGTTTATCCTTAGAAACAGAAGATTTTTTAGTTTCTACAAAAAATTTTTTAGTTTCTATAAAATAATCATAAATGTACTTGAAGAGCAAGCATGAGCTTCACTCATATGGACATCTCCATTAAATACTAAGGAAAAGATAACAGGAACAAAATCCTTTTTAATTGCTGCCAGCTTTATTCTCTTCTCTTTCATACGTTCAGGAAGATGATTTTGCACCGTTCTTAAGACTATCTGACTGAGTTTCTGTGACTCCAAGGTACTGGGAAAGCCTGAGTGAAATGGGGCAGACATTCTCAAAATGAACCTCAGTCTGTTACGATGCCTTTAACATTTTGAAGTCAGGATTTAGCTGGTTACCAAAATCATCCCATCCCAAGTACCTTTTGCTATGGAAAACATTTAGGTTGAAGTTTCACTGGCAGCTGGCCAGATCTAACTGCTTACTGCCATCCCAAAGCAAGCCTCACTCCTTTCCTTTGCCTCCTGCAACTTCCTGGGCTCCCTCATCTACACCACCTCTAGAGTTCATCAGACCTTTCTAGAAACCAGTGGAGCACCAGAATAACACAAGACTTTTTAGTGAACACAGCATGAGATACTGGAAGGCCAAACAAACACCAGAGCACAGCAAAAGGAAGTGCAGTGCACAGTTAAGAGGAAAACTGAGGCCTCACTAGCTGCAACAAACCATCAAAGTTGATTCTAAAGATCCTTTAGGGCTGTAGCTGAGGAAGGAACTTGAGCATTGTTTTGGGGGAGAAATCCTTCCTTTAGAAATAGTTTCTAGGAAGCTACAGAACACACTATTAATCTGCCAAAACCATAAGCAAATCATCAAGTTAATATGCTTTTCTGAATACAGCTTTACTGTCAATAGGTCAGCCAAAACACGATCTGATCATGATTTGCTCCACCAGCCAGGCAAGATGCATTGTGCAGGGCAGAACAGCTTTGCTAAGCTCTCCAAATACCCAAGAGGGTGAGGACTGGCACAGGCAGCAGTACCTGTTCTAGAAACTCCAATAAGATGGGGTGAGCACAAACCTGACAGCCCAGCAGTCCTAAGATTTGAGCAGTTCTTGCCATTACTCAGAACTGTCATTTAAACTTCTTGGAAAGAAACCTAAGGTTTGGAGATTCAACTTTTTTAACATTTATCTAGACAATAGCACAGATGTTTGAGTCCCTTTTAAGGATGTAGCATTAACTTGGCATTCAGCTGCAATACACTCACTGCTAGCTACTAAAGCTCCATGGAAATTGAAAATAAGGCTCAGTGAACCTGAGTATATATAAAAAAACCAAACCAAAACAACAGCTGGAAGCCACCAGACTATACCCAATAGTTTGGTGCACTGGGTCTCTTTTCCCTCCCTCTTTCTACCTCTAAGAAATGGACAATCAGCCAATGGTTCGGTCCCAGTCCATGGGTAATCTCACATTTTGACCAAAGACAGTCCTGTCCTTTACTCATAATTACTGTGGAGGAATTTCCCCCTGGCAGTCTGCCAGGGTGACTCATTACAATTGCACTCAAAGATTTCTGTGGAAGACAAGCTATTGTAGAGTACTGACGTTAGTTCTTGAACTCCGCCTAATACTAGAACTGTCACCCATGCTCAAATCCATATCCCCAGTATCACCAGCAGCTTGGAAATACAAGCTTGAGACACACAAAGCAATCAGTGTCTTGGACTGAATTCTATCTAAACGACGTGTAGCTGAGGAATGTTTTTGTCTTACCTGAGACACTCAATCATCCGAGAAGCGATCTTCTTCCGGCGCATCATGCTGAACACCCAGATCCGACTGATGCCACAGATAGCAGGTTCTGGAGAAGTTGAACAGCACCATGCTTTCTGTCTCTCAAATATGACTTTCTCATTTTCTGAACTGACTTCTGGAACCTTCTCTTCTATAACTCTGTAGCCCTGCAGATGATGTAAAAAACATATGTCACTTTATAAAAGCATCACTAATGACTGAAGAAAATAATTAATGTTTAATTTATTTCAGTTAAACACACTTGGCTGCTAAAATGCCTTACCAAAAAGACTTTATATTTGTCTCATTTAAGTTCTTGTAACAGTTTCAAAAATGAGGCAGATGATACAAGATTAAACAAACAACCCTCTAAAGTTTATCTCACTTAAAGTAACAGCAACAAATAATCCAATTCTTATTACCATCTGTATTAAAGTGTTTGCATCAATTTCTCTGACTTTGGCTATGACTGTTTTGCTTGTTGTCTGATACTCCCAAGGGACAGTAGAAAACACTACAGTTTGGAATGGAACAGACAGATTATGCGATATCAGTGATTAATACTGCAACAGGCAGCACAACTTCTTGTCTCGCAATCCAGTGCAGTTCTGTCCTCTGCTTCTATTTCCTGTGGAGCTGTTTGGCCCTATGGTGATTCAACTCAATCACACAGAGCATCCACTCTTTCATCCATGTTGGATTTCTGCTGGGTAGGGAGTTGAACCTGCTTCTTGACAAGCAAGAGCACAGCCAGAGCTGCATAACAGCAGAGGAAGAAAAATTCAAGCCCTCAGCTGTAGCAAGTTTTTAGATGATCAGGTCGGTCTGAGCCAAGTATGACACCACCCATGTATCTCAGCTCAGTGTCAACCACACAAAACAGAGTAACTACATTTCAGAATGGTCCAACTACCCAGTCTCTTCCTCTGTGGAAAAGGCATACACAGAATACTAATGGGCTGTGAAAAACAGTTATTAAGCACTAACACAGATTATCTTTGTCCAATTGAATCACTTACCCACTGGATATGTTCTGCAATTAAGCAGCCAATGACTTTTTTGTCATTAGAAATAAAAAGAAGAGTTTTAGTTCTAGAGTAGCACATGAGAGGAGCTTGCTGAAATCCCAAGTCATTGTCTACCATTTCTCTGATTTCTTCAACCTGTCAAAATAAGTTTAAAAGCTGTATAAGAAAGAGGTGTAAATGCACATTTTTATAAATTTACATTAAAATCACAGATTTGCAAAAATGTATTACAGTATCTAGAACACCGAAAGCTATTCCAGAAGTTAAGGATTAACCTAAGTAACCTGCAACACATCGTCCACATAAATGTTCCTTAAATAATATTCGTCTGGAAATAGGAAGAGTAGAGACCCCTTAGTCAGCTTCCATTAAGTCCAAACTTCATTAGTCAAAGGCTAATAGAGAGAATGCAGATACTCAAAGTGTGAGCTCTGATATTTTAGCAGTAAATTAGACCTACAAGGAAAGTTAAAACAGTTTAAGATTTTTTTGTTATTTTTAAAGTCTTGAAAGAACTAATCCATTAAGGGTTTTGAGCAGATGACAGCAGGCACAGTGCCAAGGCAGGTAGAAAATGTATGCATTTGTTTTAAAGGAACAACTCTTGTCTCTTTCCTTCAGCTTTCTACTCTTCCACTGGGTTTGCAAAGAATAACTGAAACTAAAAATAAAATTTTAATATTAGCAAGTTTAGAAGAAAGAGATCAACTCCAGCATGAATTTAAATGAAAGCTTATGCATGAGCTGATATTTTACTGAGGGATTCCCAAACCTACAACTGGACATTGGAACAGCCTCTATCATGCCTCATCTCCTGTAAGACAAGTAAGGTGCCCTCACCTATGTAAGTTCATTAAATGGCATAAGCTTCTTGAATGCATGTTGTAGTTACAGCAGTAATGCAAAAATAGAATTACTGATGCTATGAATATCACAGAACCACAGAACGGGTCAGGCTGGAAGGTACTATATCTGGTCCAACCTCCCTGCTCAAGCAGGGCCATCCCAGAGCACTTGGCACAGGATTGCATCCAGACAGTTCTTGAGTATCTCCAGTGAGGGAGACTCCACACCCTCTCTGGACAATCCGTTCCAATACGCAGGCACCCGCACAGGAAAGAAAACTGTGTTAAAAAATGCTTTAAAAATAACTTTTAACAGGTATGTTAAGAGTTACTCTCTATTTTCTCACTTAACCTTCAGGTACTAATCATTTAATGACACATCCAATTATCTGATTTAAAACACTGAGTAAAACTATTCTTGAAATCAGGCATCCATGGTTATGACAGCTGTAGATTCTATCAACTTCAGCTACACAGCACTACAGAGAACTCTATCCTGAATGACTTGCTACAGTCTTCATTTTCTTCAACCATTACATTAAAAAACGAATGTGCAACAAATGTACGAAAATTAAGATAATCCCACCCGAAAAATAAAATGAAACAAATAAACTTATCTGCATTATGTGTGAAAATGTGTAGTTTCTTTTCAATTTAGTAACTTAAGACTAAGAAACCTTCTATAGCCACACCAGCAGCAAGAGCTGTCTTGGGCATCAATTCAGCTTCCAGAGGTCCCTTCCAACCTAAATCATTCTGCCACCCTGAGACATTGGTACTGTAAGAAGTCCTGAATAGTGACAGCAAATCCCCAGCTAAACAGAGTCAGTGCCAGGCTGCAACGAAATGACACTTTCAGATGTATGAACACAGGTTAGCCAGCAGGACCCTGAAGTACCTGACTGCTCTAAGCCCCCATTAGTGTGCTGGGCCCAGTTTTAGAGCTTCAAGAAAGACACGAGTCATTACACAAATGGAGACAATCTAGAAGAGAGCATGACAATGAATGGAGCTCTAAAAAACATTATTTAGGAGTATAAACTAAAAAACCAGCACATCCAGTCAATCTCCTTCAGGTAAAAAACCCAGTTTGTTCAGGCACAAAAAAATCTGCTCCAAGGAGGAAAAGAAGGATATTTTCTATAGCTATGGCAGTATGATTAGTACTAATGAGCTTAAATTGCAGTATGGAGAGTCTGTTAGACATTTAGGGAAAATTTCCTAATGTTACGGATAGCAAAGCACTGCAATACAGTCTGAAGAGACCAGACAAATCTCCAGTGGTAGAATTTTGCAAAAGCTGTCAGATGCATCATAACCAGAGCGAGTCCTGCTTTGGACATGGCAATGGACTAGATGACTTTGAGGCCACTTCCCACCTAATTCTGTTTTTATTAGAAAGTCACCTAGAGAATGGTGCCATATTTGTGCTGTGTAATAAAGTTAGTAAATTTCAGTTAATTTAAATATAATGGGAAGTTTATATTACATAAAATATCTGTCAGATATTCTGCAAGTATATTTAAAAAAAACCCAACACCAAACTTTAAAAAGTCAGTTGGCTGATGCTCTTCCCACCCCTGCCCAGGCCCAGCCTCTCTATGAAGAGAGCAGCAGTGCTTAAGTCTGAAGTATCTGACCTGTCTGTCAAAAAGGAAACAGAACCACTGCAGTTTTGAGTCCAATTTCAACTGTTCACATGTAAATTACACAAACTTTACCATGAACACTCCAATTATTTATATGAAAACATCAAACAAACAAGACATACAAGTCCAGTCCTTCTCACCATACCTTTTTAAGTGCATACTTTGGGTCATCAGGAAGAACCATTATTATCTTTCCATCAGGATATTCAGCCAAGATTCTCTCCTTTTTCCAACCCTAAATAAAACAAACACTTATCTAAACCATATACAAGATGTACTTTTACAAACAGAAGTGGCAAATTATTGTTCTAGACACTGAATTTACACAGATTTCACACAATTTAGCAGTTGCTTTGCTAGAGAAGGAAACTTCAGCTAGCTTTTTAAAAGGAGCACAACAGATAAAATATAATGTTATTTATACAATAATTTATACAGTAACCTAACTATATCTAAAAACAATGTGAAAGTGTCTTACAATTTCCCAACTAGATTTTTTTCCCCCAGAACTGCAGTGCAAACTCAATTTTAGAACAGAAGTAGCAAATTCAGCTCTGATTTCCAAACCTACGTAAACACTTATTTTTCGAAGTCCAGTGAATGAGAAAGCCCTAAGTTCAATTAGAAGAATTCTTTTTAACATAGTTACCTCCACAAATACACACTCAGTTTTAAAAGTCTGGCATGCGAAAGACCTCCAGGAGGTTCTAAGTGAACTGATTGGCATGCAGTTGCCCAAAATGTAAGGAATAGTTTATTCTGTTACTGATCATAACTGTTAAAGCCACAAGAAGGATACTAGAAAAAAATTTATAACTACCTTCTAAGAATCTAATAGGGAAGGAGACTACGTTGTGTGTATCTGAAGTATAAACATACTCAAAAAAATAGAGGTAATTAACTCTTCTTCAGATCCACACTCGTGGTGAATAATGAGCAGTACCTGCATGGAAAAAAACAAAACAAAAAAGCCACTTAAATCTAGCAAGATGGGACTGGTAGATATTAGAACTCAAGTTGCTTTGATGGGACCTAAAAATACTGAATGCAGAAGTAACTTCAGCCACTAAAAAGGCTGATCTAAAAGTCTTACTTCAAAGCAACTTTAAATAAAAAAGTCTTTGAAGAAACAATACTGATGGAGTGATTCTCATTGAAATCTGTACCTTCCCATAAGATAACGTTTGACTAAAGACCAAGCAATGGAATTTGGCACTGGATGAATGCCATATATACTACCACAAAAAATGTTAAACTTCAGTGTTATAATAATTGATCTGCTCCTCATTTTATTCATACTGATTTTACTCCCTTACCCCAAGGAGGACATGAAGAGAATAATTTTAGAAATTTATCTACTCGCTGCTAGCCCTGAAACTATTTAAGTATTAGTTTGACACTCAGCATGGCAATGGCTGCAACACAGACACCATTTTAATCCTGTCTGCTTTTCTTCTCAGTAGTAATTGCACAACTGAAGATCCTGCTTGAATTTATATATGTTATGGTCTGAACACAAAGGGCAGTGAACAGCAGTGTCATAATATTCAGGGGAGCAGAAAAGTTCAATCTGTGGGATTGTGACATGCTTTTAGAGACTGTCTGGAAAGGCATCAAAAAATCAGGCAAGGATTACTACTCTTCAACCTCAAACCTTACCTCTCAGATTTTTGTCTTTTTCTGCCTTTTGGCTACCTGTTTGCTCTGCAAGAGCTTTTTACAGCCTATTTTAAACCATCACTCAGGATATAAATGCAGTATGTTTGATAATCCTGCCATTACAGCATCCAGACTGCTGCAAGCCTAATGCAGAAAATTCAACACTAATTTTTAGGTTAAGATACCCTGTTAATGTTATAGCCAGGTATTTCCACAAAATGAAATTCAATAAAAAATGGAACACTTCTCAACATCACAGTACGTATGCTTTTAAGCAACAGTATATTAGCACAAGTCTAAAAATAATTCTGTAAAAATGCAATAATTGATTCTCAAATGTGTAGGACTCATTGTTTTCATTACTGTCCACCTGTTCATCTTCTGAAGTGATTTGTATAATATGGAGACTGATGATATTCACAGGAAGGGTAGTTTCTCAATTGAGGTATTTTGGAATTTATTCAGAAATGCATCTTTTAGATGCAGCATTCCAAAAAGGTTCTGCAAACCCTAAGCTCATCCAGATTTTTAGTGAAGCCATTTTAAAGCCATATTGAGCCTTTAAAGTCATATGCAGCTCTAATAATTTTAAAAAGAAAAGCTATGATTTCATATATTTATCTGCACGTTTAGTATCCTTATTGCTGAGTTTTGCTTCCTTTTAAACCAGACAAATGGAAGGAATGCTCAAGACTGGTCACAGCACTGTCATAGTCTAACATTAAAGGGAAAGTGCTACAGCTACAGCTGGGACTAATCCTATTAGATATTCACAGTACACAAAATATGCTTTAGTGCCAGTATTTTGCATGTGATCTGGAAATGATTTCCCTAAACACACCTATTAACACTTTTTAACCAACCCCCCACTATTTTAACACTACTAAAATATTAAGAGTCTGCAAGCTATTTCAATCACTGAGAACTAAAGTGGGACTAAAGCAGGGAGATGACAAGAACACCTCAGTACAGTAAGAAACAAAAGTCTTATGTCTGCAATCTATAGTATTCTACTGCAATGTCAGACAAACTGCTTTTCCTTTCTTTCTAACTGACATTACTGTAGGACATTCAGACTTATTTACTGTTAAATCAGATGCCCAAGCACTGATATACATGGCCTGTGATGACCAAAGAAATTAAAAGGAAAGCCACTCTTCCCACAGGGATACATGTTCTGCAAGGCCTGGAGTAAAAGCACATGATTTCAGCACTCCTCCCTGATACTGGAAGTCTGTGCCCAACAACAGATTACCTCCAGCCAGCAGCAGCAAGGCACACAGAGACCCTTCACCACAGCTGGGCAGACTGGTGCTGTAAGGGGGTGTGTAAGAGCTGTTGCAACACCCTCCTCTCCTCCATGTTGGGACTATTTATCCTACAAGTATTTCTAATTGCTTGAGAAAATAAGGCAACTCTGCAATGCACAGTTAGCTCTTTTTTAATCTACCTCTAACTTCCTCCCAATTCAAACAAGAGTAAAGTTTGCTTCTGCTTGTTTTTTAAGGTGCAGTGGCAGCAGGATTACAAAAGAAAGACATCATTACACAAAGGGCAATACAGACAAGCAGTTGCTACCACCTCATGAAATAGTATGGACAGCAGCTACCACTACAGAGTGCAGTGCACTGCTTTCATGGGGCATGATGTAGGTATATAAAGAATGAGGTAGTAAAGATGGCTCCAACATTAACAGCACAGTAACTAAACGTTCAGTGCTCTGTTTTTCATGAATTATGTTCTGCTTAATAGTTTAAAATAATCTCTGATGTAGATTTGTCTTTAAAAGCATTAAGTTAGCAGGCGTGATAGCCTGCTTCCCATGAATTTCCTCATTTTTTAGAAATTCTTACATATGAGTAGGGAATGGGACAGCAATGCTGGTGCCTTTCTGTATATGTCAGTTCTGGCTTTTCTGTACTCACTATTTCTCAAATGATTACAAATACATGAAAAAAAATCAGTGCTGTTTCTTTCTTATAAATTTTTTTCCCTCAAAAATACTGAGATATTGAGGAAAACATGGTTAATACTGTATAATTCTTGGTCTTCACTACCAAAAGCATTTAGTAATTTTTTCCCTAGTAATGAAGTCTAGTGTGAAATCCTGTAAACTATTGTCCTTGACAATTTGCAGCAGAGAAATGGGTCTACTGCATTCTTCTTCCTGACAAGTACAGATATTCTGCCTCTCTTTCCTATGAATGGAATATAGAGAATGAGTTTTTGACTGCAGAACATGTTAAGATCCTTGGATGTAACTACCAAATACCATCCTCTATTAAAACTTCTTGCAGAAGATAAGCTAAGAACTTCATTTGTAATATCATTTTTATGTTATACAGATGCATTACTTTTGGAATTAATGCAAATCAAGACAAGTATGAAATCTTTCCAACATGACATGAAGTTCAGCACCATCTTCAATCCCAATATCCTATTAACTTTAGATGCCAAGAAGTCAAATATTGCCTTTTTTTTAAATGTGAAAAATCGTAAGAAGTTCAGAGATGAACTTGGGTGCAATTACAGCAGAACAGCTGTAAACTTATCAGATTAAGTAAGCAAATAACAGTTTCCTCCATTTTCTTAAGATCAGGATGTTCTTAACCAAGAAGATGAGCTTGAAATACGAACACATTAACTGCAATCACATAGGCACCTGAATCCACAGGCATTTACTAACTTAAGTTTTTGGCTTTGCAACTTCAAAGCACCATTAAAAATGCCTCGCTCTTACAAAAAAATTTTGCAGAAATACTAAGTTGATCTTGCGTGGTATCATAGAGAGGATGCAGAACTGATACTGTGTGGTATCACAGCTAGAGGATTTTATAAAACTGAATCATTTATCCATCCCACAGAGTTGCCCATCCTGCTGGAGCTACCACCTGATGTGCACATCACCACTCAGCGCACACACATGCTAGAATGGCATCATTTGTCTGGAGACTTTCAGATGTCTGAAACCAGAAGAACAGTGAGACAAATTGCTACATTTGTCTGCAGTTGGAGACATCTCTCATTCCTGCTCCAGTGCTATCCTTGGCCATCTTACCTTCTTGCTAATTTAATTTGGACACTTCTATTAATGGCAAATGACAAAAAAAAAATGTCCCTTAGGAAAACCTCTATCAATCCTTGCCAATCTTCTGTTCCCAAATCTAGAAAATGTCATTACACTTGCCAAACTTCCTCTCTGCACAAAAGGACCACAATTTCCTCATCATCTCTATCAGACATCCATGACAAAGCAAGTATCCAATACCATCTCCCTGTTAGCCTGTCCTTCTTTTGGGGGCATCATGGTATTTCTAGAGACCTAAACAGAATTTTTTACTACAAGAAGTTAAGACAGGCCTTTAAAAAAACCCCATCAAACAAAATTTTATTTTGTCAAAGATAATAAATAATTTATTATTTACATGCAAACTACCTTCTGGCTACTCAAAACTTCTAAAAAACCCCACAGAGCAGCTGCGTGCAGGTGGGTAAGACACTAACAATGATGTCCATTTTCAGAGTTCACAGCAAGAAGCTCTAGCATGATAATGTATACAGACCTACTTGTTTTGAGTCTGTGAAATGAATCATTCATAGAACTACTAAGCCTATAACAAAAGATGCTGAAAAGGGAGAAAAAACAGAGAAAAGTTTTCTCAAGTCAGACTGGGACCTCATCATATGGCATGGAGAATGTGAATGACAAACGCTTATAAGGTATCTTAGAATGGCCTCTAAATCACAAGTAATGCCGAACATATCAACTACATATAAAAGTGTCTGGAGAGCTAATAAGGTAACACATCAAGGTCACTGAGACCACATCTTCCTGGACCAGGAAGCCTAACCAAGGAGTTACTGGGACACTCCCTAGTATACTTTTTTTAATCCCCTGAAGCTACTGTCCAGTTAACACTGTCAGGGCAAGGAAGGCAGTTAAAATTTCAACACAGTACCTACATACAAATATCCAGAAACCTATGAGCTATCCTCCCAACAATCCCCACTAAAAACCTCCTAGCAAAACCAGGATAATTAGCAATCATTCCGGTATTTCTGGATGACTAAGAATTAACAAGTAGTCACTTGGTGTACTAATTCACTGACAAGAAGGCTTATCTTAAATTGAAATTATTTTCTAAGAGGAGGTGAGAATGTTTCTGTCACAATACTATCAACCAAGAACCACTGACTCCAGATCAAATGACTAGTGGTAAAACTCATCTATTTAGCATGGCAAAAGTTACTCACCCATGCAGAAAACAGCCTTAAGATTGTTTGAGGGAAAAAGATTGTTATGAGGGGGGAAAAAAAATCAGGGGAATTTGAAGACTTGTTAGAGTTCTTCTTTTGCCTCTTACTCTACAGTTTCCATTCCAGAATAACCATCTAAATCGTGGCTGCACGGCTCTACAGTCGTCTACAACGTCACAACACACAACTAAAGCCTCAGAAGATTACAGAGAGAGAACTGTTTACTCACTGAACTGACAATACAAATAATTTGCTTGAGTACATATTGTTGGAAGTTTTAAGAAGATGGCTAGCGACTGAGAAAACAATAGGGAAAGTTTTTCTCAAATTAAAAGCATACCTAACTCTGTGTGAAGTTATTTATGACTGGTTTAAGGCAGTCTGCTCATTCACTTTTATGTTAATTATGTTGTTACCCTAGACATACAGGCAAGTGTGAAATTTCAGCTCTTTCAACTTCCAAAACCTCAGTACAGCTTCTTACCTACATGAACATAGCAGCTTTAAGTAGCTATTGAACTCATGTGCCAGCTTCTGTCCGAAAGAACTAAACACCATCTTCTGTAAATTATGTTTACATCTTTGGTAACATTCAAGATCTAAAAGTACTTGGGTGGGGACAGGGAGGACAAACAGGAATAAAACAGGGAAACTTATTTTATGCCGCCATTATGATGTACTGAGTTCCATCCCACTTTCTGCCCAGTCCCACCCTACGATGTAGCCAATGTGTATCAGAAGAGATCTTTCAAGACGTCTGGATTATTTGATGAAAACTAACCAAGGACAGAATAAATACCAGAACTATTCACCAGAGAGTTTCAAGCACTTTAGCTATGAAGTTATAACTTTATATTTGCAAACAGTGGGATAAAATTGTGCTTGAGATTTAAGAGTAGCCCAACAGCCATTTGGTACCTACATGAAATGAATGGGTGGCCTCAGTTCAGTTATCCTGGAGGTCTTATCTACTCGAGTGTAGAGTACTGAAGGTAACATGTATGATAAAGAAAATAGACCTTGTGGATTCTATTCTGGATTTCAGACATGTGAACAGGCATTTCCTATGTCTTGTAATATCAGCTAGTGTGAAGTAGCTGATTTTACAATATACTTGAAATTATGCAGAATTTTTCAAATCTGAGATTTAATATGAGATACTCAGATACAGCATATATATAATAGAGTTTTGAAATAATACTTTGTATTTTAGAGATCACAGTCTCATTATAAATTCAGTATAGCTTCAATATGCTATCAAGTTGTATCAGTTTAACTCCTAGGCAGTCTCTCCTCAAATTACACATAATTAATGGAAAAGTAATTTATAAGTCATCTAAGATTACACACTTACAAAAACAGGACAATCAGCCCTTCATCTGACTATTAAGTCAAGTGCTGCAAACACCAGTTGTACAGAAACCTGTATTTAGTACTTTCAGAACAGTGACATTCCTTTGTTTTCCTATCACTATCCTCACACCTCCCCAAGATCAGGTAATTGCAGCAGAAATAATAATATGGCAATGAAACACCATTATTGTACTATTTTTATACCTAACATATAACCTGTCTACCATGGCTCTTAAAAACATTTATTTCCCAAAGTGGATGATTTATGGCCTATTGTGATAATAATTTATTAAAACACAACTTAATGTAATATGAATTGTAACTAGTACACAGCAAACAAAAGATACTGTTTATGTCTTTCAAAAGAGAATGTTTTCTTACCACATATTTAACAGCACTTATGAACTGGTTGTGGAATAACAGATGTTGGGTTTCATCCTCTGGATTTGACACAGTGTAAAGCATTCCACAAATATTACAGGAAATAGCACCAAATCTCTTCTGTCCTCCATCCTATAAAAAAAGAAAAACAACAAAACCAAACCAACAAATAACCCACAAAACAGGTATTTATCAATTCCTTGCACAGTAAATACAATTAAACAGAACTTCCATCGAACTGGATATCCCTCCTAATAGCATATCTTCTGGAAATTCAACACAAAGGCTAAAATGGGGTGAAACAGGAGAAACAAGAGGCACAGAATCTAGAATTTCATTTTTCAAAAACGCATATACCCTTAAAAGGCACAGGCACCAATCACAAGGCAAACAACCTAAAAAAACTACCTCCACCCCCATTACTTTTGAACAAATTAGTTTTATTTTATAACATACAAAGAACAGAGAAATCTTCCTTCATTTCCCCATCTGCAGAAATATAAACATCTTCCACAAATAAAATTCCCATATCCAGCCCCACACTATTTGGTTTTCCCTTCACTTCTGCTGCTGCCTGTCTTTTGGTTGTGAGCTGCTTTGAGGTAGGCCACAAGTGAGCCATTTTCCTGAAAATCTGGAAGGGTATTATAAAAAACAAAGTTATGAAAATAATCATTAAGACCAGCAATATGTCTGCAACAGCTGATCACTACCTCTTCTGGGTTTTTACAAAAACCAAATATTTCAAGGCAATTTTTGAGATACCATATAGCAGCTACACTCCAAATGGAAAATCCTAGCACTCATGACCTTCTAGGTTATCCTCCTACTCTATATCCAACCATTACCAAACTCAGGGCACTACTCAGTACCTATTGCTTTATGTTTATTCATTAAAAGTGTTATTAATTTGGAAACATGCTCAGATTTTGGAGTCAGTGCCTAATAAAGAGTGAAGTATCAGGTGCTGCGGCTGCCTTTTGCAAAGAGCAAAAGAATACCAGTCAGAATGAAATCTCTAGCCAAAAAGGCATGTTTAAGTTACAGCTTAATGCTCAAACTACTTTTTTTTCGCTTTAACTACATCTGGAAATTGAGCTTATGTAAGCAGCAATAAATGTCACTTTTAATTTATTTTAACATACATCACCAGCAATAGAGAAACAAGAAGTTATTCTATTCTACTCTAAACCAGTATACTACATAAGCAAAAAAAAGATTTGAGGGTGTTTTTTAATGTGAAATTGATCTCTGTGTGCAATTTTCAAGGAAACAGATCACGTGAACTTAATGTTGCTTTCTAAGAGCTGAAAATATTCATTGTAAAAAAAGCCTGTTTTACAGAAGAAAGCATTTAACAACACAGAAAAAGTGTTTACCAAACATGTTCTGTTCCTTCCATCTTCAAAGGCATGTCTAAGAGCTAAACAACAGTCCAATTCGCCACACAACAGCAACTTATTTCAAAGAGACATTAGTGCCATCTAAAGTGTAGGTATCAGTTTCTTTCCAAGAAGAGACTAAAGGCACAACAGGCCAGACAAATTCAGAGTTGAACATCTCCTTCGGAGCACGTCTACGGAACTCAGCCAAAAGAAGGAAGCTGAATGTGGGAAGTCATTGCTTTAACCATGTATCGATGTACAGATCTCTACTGTATACAGAAGGAAAAACAGGACTACACTACGTTTCTGAAGGAGAAGGGGAAGATGAACCCTGAGGTTACATTTGTAAAGTCAGAGTAAGATGAGCTTTCTAAAAGCGCAAAAATCGAACCTAACACATTTTATTTCACCTGCAGATTTCCTCTTAAGCAGTAAAACAAAGTACCCATTCTAGCCACCAAAAGATACTGCATTTCAAGGGTTAATACCTGAAAGATAAAAGGCAGTTCAGCTGACCGTCTAAAGATGAACCAACTGAACCAAACTTAAAAATCCTATCTTGAAGATGGAGAACATAGCCCCTATATCTAGAGGAGGGTAAGTGAAAAGGAAGTGAACTTTGATGCTTGGAATATATGCCAAAAAGCCCACCATGTAAATTAGAAAATCAGCTACATAAAGCAAGTCTTCAGTATATGTACTGCAGTAAGTCGCATAATATGATTTCTGTTCAAATCGTGAAGAAGCTCAAGGTATTAAACTAACCTGTAAGTTTACTATCAAAAATCTCAAGCCAAAAAAACCCTTGTTATGTAGGAAGTCATCAGAAAACTCAAGGCAAGGATATTCTCAAGGTTCTCCGGCTTCCTAGCTCACCCCATCTCGCCTTGTAAATACAAATGCTGTTTTGCAAGTTTCCAGGAACAGATTACTTCCCTGGAACAGTACTGCCATATTGTATTTCACAGGCAGACTTTCTCAGATGTTGCTGGCATCAGTGGCTTTGAGTTTTGGGGGGAGATTTTTCCTCTGGATTTTTTTTTTAAGGATTTCACTGATATTACTATTTTACACACATTCAGTTGTATCAATGGGCTACCAACAGAGGTTAATATGAAAACCCTGTTTCATGAATTATCAAAAAAATCACACTGTAGTATCTAAAGCAATCTTTTGAACTCCGTAGCCCTGATAAATGTGGAGTACAGCCTTTAGGAAATATTTTACAGTCTGTTGAAGACAAGGAAGAAGATTTTTGAATAACTGAAGTACTATTTCAAAGCCACAGCACAGGACATAATGCTTCAGGCAAAAATTAAAAGCAGGAGCTTTAAAATGCAACACAGACTACAACAACAGAAGAGGACATGCAAAACAAAGTAAGGAATTATGAAGAATGCATTTTTGTACTTCAACAGAGCATCTACAGGATCTGACTATTTTTAAACTGATGCCATTGCATAGGCAGAAGTGGAAAGGGCATGCATCCAGAGGAAAAAAGTCCCAAATCATAATACAGCATCAAAGCTTGCCAGACCTTCCTAATGGGAAGATACCAACAACAACCAAACAAAAAACAAAACCAAAAAACTACAAAAAAAACCCCCCAAAAAACCCAAACAA
>QWTY01026251.1:0-20080 GCA_008033365.1 Pseudorectes ferrugineus | reverse complement strand
CCTGAAGGCACATAGGAGCTTTTCTGCTGAAGCAACAGAGTACCTCAAAACTCATAAGGAATAAGACAGCCTACAGAATGTGGTTTATGGTTTTGAGATGGATCAAAAGATCAGAGCTGGGCTTGATGGAACTGTGGCAGGTACAGGTAGGAAAGGTGCTGGAAGGGTGTGTCCCCTGCCTGAGTGCTCCATGACAATGGTGTGGTGCAGGTACTCGACCCTCTGTTCCTCTTGCTGCACAGCAACCAGAAACTGCTGCCCATACAGGCAACCCCTTGTACTGTAACAGCAGCAGCAATGAGCCTGTCTGCTTTGATGCTTCCATAGTCTCCACTTAGCAACTACACACTAGCCCTAAGAAAAACTCTGCCCCTATTTCTTCAAACTTGGGTGTTTTAATTACACATCAAAATCACATTTAAACACTGAACTGTTACCAAATTCTCAGCACTGCATCCTCACCTTAACTTCAGTGGGTATTGCAATGGCTTATTCTCCCACAAAAATATGTCCAAGTGAGATATCAAGCATTATTTTTTAAACTGCCAAATATAAATGTTAAACTGAAATTTCATCTGTAGACTCAAGCTGGAATGTATATTATGGGTCAACAAGGACAAAGGAGTTTGATCACTTCACTGCTTAATCTTTTAAGACTTATTTCACCAAAGCTATCGAACATGTCTGAGTCTTTTTGCCAGGTGTCAAGTATTAAAATTATTAGTGTCAAACAATGTAAGAGAGTAAAACAATTATCTCTGCTTTTTTTACATCAAATCACTAAATATTCTTTCCCAGGCAAAAGGAGGAAAAATAGCTGCTGTATTTAACAGAATAAAAATTACATATTTTCTTTATTCTGCAGAAAATTTAAGTAAAAGGACCCTCCACTCAAAGCTGAGCAACTGCATATTTGAAATATTGTGAATCAGTTATGATTAGGTAAATATAAGGCAAATAGGTAAAAATAAGGCAAAAATATATGCAAGAAGTAAAAAATTCCAACTGAAACTGCAAATCCCCCAAACATACTGAATACAATAAAAGAGTGAATCACAAATGATATCATATCCTTTAGAGATGAAAGTCTTTGAACAATTCTCCTTTGGTGAAAAGTATCCAAGGAATTGCTAAATTGCCTATGAATTCATCCCATTTCAAAGGCATTTCCTTATCTTCACCAAAACTAATAATTATTTTCTCTAAAAGTAAGAAAGAGATTCACCTAATTAGATTTTTTTTAATAGATGATAATACTGTATTGAATCATTGAATCATAATATCATAGAATGGTTTGGGTTGGAAGGGACCTTAAAGATAACCTAGTTCCCACCTCCCTGCCATGGGAAGGGGCACCTTCCACTAGGCCAGGTTGCTCAAAGCCCCATCCAACCTGACCTTAAAACATATATGATAAATTTTAAAGAAAATAATAAAAAGTCCAATCCCTTTTCCCCAGTTCATTTCAGTGAATGGAAGCAATAGAAATACAATTTCCAATTTTTTTCCTCCTTTGTCCTTTGCCTGGAGGCCTTCAGGAACACTTTTAATCCTACTGTATCTCTATTCACAGGCAAATGAAAATAACCGAACCCATAATGCATCCTGACAATCTATAAATGTAAACTGCAGATGGAAAATTGGTTTCATTCAGAAATGCATCCCTTCAAAGCATGTACTTTTACGAATTGAAATTCATCAAACTGACCATGATTTTACTTGTACCACTGAATTCAGTGACAGCTGAGAACAGAGCATGATGTTCAAACTGCAATTCAAATACTAATGCTCCCATTCCAGCTAGAGATGATGCTACTGGGAGGGCAGGCTCAAACAAGAAAGAGGAGATATTGCATCTTACAACATATATAAACATATATACACATACATGCATACATCTATACAGATATCACAGATAGATATGTTTCATTTATGGTATCTGGTGGTTCTTCTGATCAAACAGAGATATTCTTATGTTTTCTTACCAATTTTGCTTCCTGAAGTACATGACATGCAATCAGGTGATCACTAACAGCTTTTTCAGGAATAACAATGAGCAGCATTGCTCTTTATGACAGTCATTGTAATGATGGTGGCATAGCCCAACTCCTTTTTGCTAATATGCTCTGCAAGTGTACATATGCTGATATAAACCCCTTGGGCTAAATATTTTGTTGACATAGTCATGATTTCTACTGAAAGAGATAGCTATGTCCATGCAGCTGTAGCAGTAAACTTGCTTAAGGATGGTCTAGAATAATTTATGTGACTTTGACAGAATAGCTAGTTAAATTTCTCCCATAAACAGATCAGAACACTTAGGTGCAATAATTTAGTTTTATGTGATACTATATTGCTACAATTGAGGAAGCTGTGAGATGACCCCAGTTCATAAATTTAAAGCCAGCAAATACAGAATTCTCTGTATTACCCATGGGACTTATTAAGCCTTCACCTTTAAACAATGCATATTACATCCGAAGATATGTGATTAAGGATACTGAATGAGAAATTCTTCGTGTGAAGCATTAACAAATATAGGTAGATCCCTCTTTAGATGCCTTGCAAAAGCATTCCTGTAAAACACATCCAGAATTTGGGAGCTGGGGGTTGTCCATTAGGTGGCACCAAATTTTTCCATTTCCTCAAACCACCACACTATGAAAACTGTAGGCAACAGAGAAGTGTTTATCTGCTGTAGCTGTCAGGTGCTCTCCCAGCTAGTCCCCATTCAGAGACAGAACCTCTGAGGTGGCATTGCAGCCCATCCATGTACACCACTGAAGGGTATTCATCCAGATATAGATGTGTGTGCTTCATGCTCATCTGCTGTAAAGCTGTTTTTGTCATATCTACCACTCTGACTGCATCATACTCAACAAGGATCACTGTCATGCTTGAAGGTATTTTCAATTCCTTCTTTGGATCTTCACTCCTTCCAAAACAGTGGGAAGTGTTTTTCTTGTCTCATGTTCTTTACAGCTATTTAATCAGAAGAAAGCCCCTGCTTTGCAACTAATCAGTCAGCTTCTACTGTGTGAATTGCAGAGGTATTACTATCACTGAGATAGGCTGATATTTCTAAGAATACTACAGTGGTCTGTGAATAAGATGATGAAAGATTTATCTTTTCTTTCTTTAGTACTGTCTAAGACTAAAACTGTTTCTACTCCCCATCAACACCAGTCATGAAAGTACTTTCCTAGAATTTTGATTCCTTTTATCCTTTCTTTCACACACATCTCAGGAACTCTCAGTTCTTTCTATTCAGTTACTTCAGACCCATCTGAAAAGTATAATCAGTTAATGTAATACATAACTTTGCTTTAGTTAGACATAAGTCAATGCTTATTTCTACTTAGCAGTTCCAAAGCTATCTGTATGAGCAGCAAACGTATGAATTACATGGATTGATTCCACTTCACCCACACTATGACAGAACTCATTTAGCAAGCGTAGAGCTCACACCATGATGAGCATTGCCTGGAATGACTCATTTCCTTTTACTGTCATCTTAAAGGTTAATTTCATGGGGTGCTGTTCAGCATATTATCTAGTAACTAAGAAATAATGAAACCTTCTATTCATTGGGGTGACTGGTCAGCACCTGTAACTGGCCCTGTCATTGCAGGTAAATGGCACTCGTCTTTCCCATGAAAATAGATTCTAATATTGAACATATATCATGAATATAAATTATGAACATGGGAGTTTGTTTTTCACCACACTGCTTTCCTCTGTTCTAGTACTAAGCAGATC
Source organism: Pseudorectes ferrugineus (assembly GCA_008033365.1). Taxonomy (NCBI): domain Eukaryota; kingdom Metazoa; phylum Chordata; class Aves; order Passeriformes; genus Pseudorectes; species Pseudorectes ferrugineus. The sequence goes on along the minus strand of QWTY01026251.1, from coordinate 16,321 downwards.
ATCATAACATCCTTTTTACCTCCTGTCTGCTCTTTTTCACCTTGTGCCTGCCATGACATGCAGCCTAACCTTCCAACACAGGGCTGGCCCATATTTATTGTGCATTTGTAATGCAGTCTGACTGCACATGAGCAGTGTACAAGTTCACAGGCCTGGACTAAGGCAATGTGGGTGCTGCTGTGCAATACAGCAGTTGTTAGCAGTCTTCTGGCTCTGATAAGTAGTGCTCAGAAAGAGGAATTGCCTCTGAAAATTGAACCCTCATAGAACAGAGCTTGTGGGCAGTACCAAAAGTAACCCTGCTTGTTTGGGTATCTTTAAAGGCTGTTCCAGACATGCTTCCTCCTGACATGAGCTGTTTTGGAATGGGAAGGGAGCAGAAAGGTAGCACATGAGCAAGAAAAATATTCCAAATCTCTTCCCTGTGTCTTTGAGTTTCTTTTTGATCGCTGCATCTCTACCCTGTCCTTACCGGCCTCTAAGGAATAAATTTATGAAAAGGAAAGAAAAACAAACCAAGCCAACAGAAAATCCTTTGCTCTTCCAAAGACTGAGGAACCACTCTACTACAAGCACTACTACAGGATGATTGTTCTTTCTCATCAAATTACCTGTATCATCTTTAAGGCCTTATGGATTTTTTAAGATTTAATACTTCTTGCTTATTAGCATGCCCTTTTGGTTTGGCAGCAATGAGTCCCCAGGGAAAGGTCCCTTGCAGTCAAAATTCATAGGTATATGCATAATATAAGGATGCAAGTGGATCTTCAGTGGAATTCTTCTTGGCATTCAGAAGTTGACATACAGCTGTAGACTCATTATTCTGTATCTTTGCACAAACCACCAAAATTGCAAATTATTTTTTTCTTTACTTCCGTAGCATCAGAAGGCAAACACTTTTGTCCCACCTTTTCCATGTGAAGGTGGGAATATCTTACTATTACTCATATGGTTAAAATACAATTTAATATCTAAATGAAAGTATAGAGTCCCTCTGTACCTTTATTTTGAACTGACAGTGCCCACATCCAAAGAGAAGAAAGATTAACATGTTATAAATATAGGAATAAGGTACTTACTAAACACAAAGGGTTTGTGACATAGCAATGCACCAATGAACAATCTCTTTTGTTAAAGTCAATGGAATACATCAAACAAAGAAAAATCAGTTGGAATGAGGATCACAGTACTGCGACTGGAGTATTTTATGGTTTCATTGGAAATAATTCTTAAGAAAGCCCCTGTTTCATAACTAGGTGGTTTGGGGAATAACAGGAACATGTGCAGTAATGCCAGGGAAAAATGTACATGAGATCAAGAAAAAGTAACTGTGTTGCACTTCTGCATTCTATTAAGACAGCTTTCCCAGAAAGTACCTGAATTACCAGACTAAATAATAACTTTGGCTTTATAATTTGGAAGATGGACCAGCTGAAAATCAGAAATCAAGATCCAAGTAAAAACAAAATGGTCCCAACCACTTGTTTTTAATGAAATTCAATAGCAAGCAGCATCATTTCAAACACAGGTCTCCTCAGAAGCAGAAGTATCTGAGCAACTCAACACCTGGGGAAGGCCCAGAACTGAGGTTTCTTGTTCCCTTCCACTGCATTTTCACATAAAAGCAGTCAGGATCAGCTACACCATATGACTTGGAAATATTCTACATGTTTCAAATGCAGTGTGAACCACTTCACAGATGCTGAGTCCTTTCAGAGACTTGAGCAGAGCTCAGACCCTGGAGAACGTAGCTGCTACCTGCCCATGTCTGCCAGACACCAGGGTTGGCTGTCTGAAATCTCTTTGCCTTCAAGTGTTTTACACTTTATATTCTAGTTTGATTCTGTGAAAGAAAATGTCAGTACATGCTGACCTGAAAATGCTCATTCTACCACATATTATTCATGAAATCTGATCTCCAATATCCAGAGGAAATAGCTATGCTATAAGATTATTGCCATCTTACTGAGTTGAATGTAGCTGTCTGCAAATCCTGGCATTTTCTAATCAATTAGATCCCCCACAACCACCCAAATCATGACTAATTAAGTTTTTTCAGAACTGAGAATATTTAAGTACCTAGGAAAAAAGTTTGAAAAGTTGCCTAGAACATATTAATGTACCTATAAGTTAATTTCAAAAGTTTTCAAATGGACCATAAACCCCAAAGACCTTAATAGAATTCTGCTTGCTATTGTATTTAGAGAGATATCAAACTGTTCTATGTCTATTTTAGATCTGAGTGACTCCCTTACAATCAAGGAGAAATAATATAGATTTCAATGAGTTTTGGCTCAAACATTTTAGGATCTGTACAGGAAAAAAACCACTGCACGCCTTCCTAATTTTCAAGCAATATTTCAGGCAACAAATTATTATTTTTTTTTTAATTAGAAACAGTTCATGTCTGTTATCAGTTACTTTTACCAAGGTTTAAAGGAATTCCAAAAAAATATTTTGATTCTTTTACAGGGTTTTTTTTTTTTTCCCAAAAGGTTTTTATTCTGTTGGAACATGGAGCAAAAATAAGGATTTAAGACTCAGTTTCTGCTTGATGAAATGTTTTCAAGCTTTACTCATTAATAAATTAGATAATTTGCAATTCAATATCTTTAATTTCAGTTGAATTTTAAGTTGGATTTTTACAGTACAAGTACATTTAATGTAGCTTTTTTCCAGACTTTTCATACAGAAATGTGAAGTCATATTTGCCTAATTTTACATGGTAAACCTCAAACATCAGAATTATAAACCTGGATAAAGAGTAATAATTTTTAATCAACATTTTTCTCTATTTACTGCCAAATTATACAATCAGCTGTTTATCTTTTCTCAAAGAAATCTGAATATTCCCATATAAGTTTTTCCCAGTCATACCTTATGGATGATCTAATTAAGTGTTTGGCATAAAACATGTTTCAAGAAATTTGAAATAAAGCCCTTATGCAATTTTTGAGAGTGCTCATAGGGGTTTTCTTTCTTTAAGCTAATATCTAAAGCATTTTCTGTATTAATTTACATAATATTTCTATTTTTAACGTACTATATTGCAAAACTAATTGCAGAAAATTATTGTTTTATTCTTTGAGTTCCTTTACTCTTTCAATTCAATAAGAAAATCAAGCTGTCCGATCAGATTAGGTCAGAGCAAAATACAACCCAGTTCAGCATCTCCTCTGAAAAGAGTTGGTAACAGATGCTTCAGAAGTTGTTTAGAAAACCTTGGAAAATCTGGAATAATTTGATTGCACAACTATAATTTTTACCTAAGTACCTCAAGAGATTGGTTGATTTAATTTAAGTAATTTAGGAAATATTTTGTTTACCTCTATTTCCTCTTCCTGTGTTACCCAATACTTAGAGAAAGCAGGGCTTTATCTATGTGCCCATGTCACTTTTTAAACAACTGAAGTGAAGCTCTCTAACAAACCATTTCAAATTTGGGTCCAAGCCATCTAAAAGACAGAAAATGTTCTGCTGTGAGAAAGCCCACTTCCATCAGTTCATCTTTTTAACAGTAAATTTTTAACAATTGTTCATAATGTTTCTTATGGTCTTGGAAAAATCAAATTTGCATACACCTATCTAGAAAATACTTTGAAATAACAAGTGACTAAAGAAATTCTGCTTGCTGCAGTACCCAGTTTCATGGGCAGAAAAATGTGCTCTCTGTAATCCTCTTTGCTGCTGAGAACTGTGGCTTGCAAACAACCCACACCCTGTCCCTGAGAGTCACTGACAGGGGCTATCTGTTCACCCGACTTTCAGCAGAACACACCCTGAGTGGGGAAAATTCACCTTGGGCCCTGAAACTTTGCTATGTTTTACCTCAATACAGCATTCCATAGAGGGCCAGGCTGGCCTAATATTCCTGGAGATCCACATTTCAGGAATGGGATTGAAGGTTAAAATTGCTACATGTAAACACAAAGTGTTTAAATACACTTTTTGTAACCCAGTGGCAGGGAAAATTGTCCACAAGGACACAGCTTTATTTAACTTGTGCTTCAAGATGACCCTCACTTTGATTTCACTAGATTTTTTTCACTACAATCACATCAAACTGCTAGTCTGCAAGTTTCAGCCCACAGTAATCTGCACAATAGGAATTGGAATTAGAGTATTTTTAGCTTCCCGGTTCACTGGGAAGTCACTATCAAACAACACAGTTCAGTGGTTATGCAAAAGGCTTTTTCACACTGTAGTAAGACGTTTATCTGGAATGCCCATGTATGTGAGTCCAAACAGATATTGTTCCTTAAAAACATCAGACAAAAATGTCCTGATTTTGTTTTATGAGATGTGGCCCAGCATGCCTAAAGTAAGCCTGTAGCATCTGAATTTTAGGTTGTTAGTGAGGCAGTTACCCTAAAAGAAATACCTAAGCTCCCTACACAGTGCATGGAGACGGGAGGGTGCGTTTGATGACTTCCACTGGTTAGACAAATCGGCCTCAGTTTAGGCACTGAAGGATTTACATTTGTCTGGTTTCTTTGTAAATCTGTTGTACAGAAGATGGTCCTTGAAAAAAAAAGACAAGAACCAGAGCAATACAGGCACATATCTTTGATGCTGCAAGCTGAAATTCAAATCCCTCTCAGCAGTCACAGCAAGCAGCTATGCAAAGGGGACAGGCACAGTGTCTGTGTGTCTCTCTGCTTGTGCTGTTTGCCTGTGTATCAGGTATAACATGCTCTAGAGAATGTCTGTCTCTTACAATCCCAGACAGACTGCCTTAGTTTGACTAAAAATATACCTTTATCCCTGAACATCTTGGAAGCAGTAACTAAACCCATCTTCTCTCCAGCATTGCCCAAACCAGAAGAGTCACAGACTTCTTGCCACCTCTGCCAGTGTGTATTGGGAATACTGACACAGGAAACATACCTGCATCTTCTGACAAATACACATCCACTTGATTTTAATGCAGAATCTTAAAAACAAAGAAAGAAGGAATGAAACTCTTCTATGAAGACAAAAGAGCCTTAAAAGTACTCATAGTGTCAGAATACAGCAGCAGAAGAGTAAGTATTCAAGAGTATGACGGGAAGACTGGGACCACGTGGATGGGTAGTATCTGTCAATGCCAGAGGAAGAGCCACAAAGCACCTGTGATGTGTGTGATCCCAGAGGACAGCAGAGAGCTGCATGGTGCCAGCAGGAGCCAAGAAAGCTTTGTGGGCAGCCTGATGACAACGCTGCCTGCTGCTGTTCCTGCTGTGCTCAGAGAAACAGGGCTTCAGGCACATTCTCTAGAAGCATGGAGGGCTCTTTCCAAGAAGTACCTGGATATTCTTTCTAACAAGAACTGTTCCTCAAGGTCCTGAAAAGTAACTTCTGCCAAAAGCTGTCCATCTGAAAATTACTAATTGTATAGCTTCACATAAGTACTTTACAATAGCTAGTAGTACTTTCTAATGTGATTTTAGTGGAAGCTACTTATGACACCAATGACATTTACCAGTGATGTTGAACAATTTGTGTTATAAACCATCTGATGAATGTTTTTCTCATGACCTTTGTGATGGTTCTTCACTTCATTAACTGGAACATCTAGTGACTGTATTTGTGTCTTCCCTCTGATTGAAGCATCTAGTTTATTTTTCTTGTTTCCGTAAATCAGACTTACCTATTTAAGACTTTAAAAAAACCCCTCCCCATAGGGATGTTTTGATAAAATTATTTCTTTGTTATTAAGAATCCAAGTTCCTGGTGCAATTTGTATGATATGCCATTCTAGCAAAATTGATTTTCATCAATATTTAATTGTTCAGGTTATTTTCAGAGTTCTTGATCACAAAGAAGATATAAACTATATATGTGGCACATAACAAGACTAAATGCAGGAGTGAAAAAATCGGTAGCTGGTATTATGTAAGGGGCCATATTTTTACTGGTCATAATATGTTTACATTTAACGCTTCTTTCCCATAGCTTTACAAAATTTATAAGTGCACCTTAAGTTTTCCTTCTGCTTTAGATTAAATAAAAAAGATCCCAAAAGCTCAGTCTTTACAGCTGCTCAACTACTTCCTAGATGCAAATTACTGTCTAACACCTCTTTTAAGTGCTGATTTTTATTGCAGGGAAATTAAATATACAGCAATTACATTATGGGAAGAAACATTACAAACTCACATTACCTGGTTTACCTCATTGAAACTGATATTTTAAGTATACAAGAAGTTTTCTAATCAAGTATCCTTGTAAAACCCCAGTTATATCATTCTGACACCATAAGATTAAACTAAAACTCCTTAAACTAAATGTTCTATATTTTTCGAAGCAGGGAAAAGTGTTATTTTCTAAGTGTGTTTCAACTACCACAAAAGAGATTTAGTAAATAAAGTTGTGCAGTGTTATAGTAACCAGTACTCAATAAATTTTCAAGTCAATTGTTTATACTGCAAGTATTTCTACTTCCACTTCTTTCTATAAGTGCCACACAAGCTCTGAAAAGATTCTCATTCCTTCTGATAATTCTTACTTCTTTCTCATATCTTAGCAAAAGGCCAAACTAAACTCTCAGAACAACTCAACTCCTGCCATGTCAAGAATGGAATTGAGACCACTGTCAGTGGGACAGCATATGGAATGGCTAAACCAGTGTGAGAAAGATTTCTGCCTTTCTTTTTTTCTTTCTAAGAGACATTAGGTTACTTCCAACATGTAAAGTGATACACTTTGGCAGGGTGTCCTTTCTACTAACTTAATTTCCTTTAAAAAATTAATTTAAAAATATTTAAAGGCATTTTTTTAGTATATTGAATGTCCATTGCCACACTTAACAAGAATAATCCTATACCTTTGATTGTTACCTATGTAAAAGAAGTACAAGGCAGAACAAAATACATGGATGAGAGGAGCACAACTATGCAAGTTAAGATTTACAGCTGATGGGGAGTATTTAGGGGTTTCTTTAGACTAAGTCCTTTAGCCCAGGGAATATGTTGAGAGCAAGCTCTCTTCTCTTCTGACCCAGCAGAATAAGCATGGACAGCAAAATAAATCATGGAGACTAATACTCAGAGAACAGAGTAAAGTTAATTCTTTGTTTTTTCCAATGCATTAATAAATTAAAGCAGCCAAACTCCAAAATGGAAGTGCAGGATGGAAAGATTATTACTGTTCATTTAAGACCTGATCCACAGTTTTTTGAGAATTTTTCCTTCCCTTCTTGTGTTCCTTTTAATTTCGGTTCATCATTTTCCAGCTTCATCATGCTATCTACTTTCTGCCAGAAGTGTTAATTATCAGACGGACTCAAGAAAGGATGCTGGCTCTTCACTATCTCTGCTTCATAGGGACTGGAAAATCTCCTTTCATTGTGATGACCCAATCAATGTTTCCAATTTTAGATGTCTAAACAGCAAACAGTGCTCACTACAGTATTTTAAAACTCAGGAAGATCTGGTGCCTATTGCACTTCCCACCAATAAACGACCAGCCAGTGACTGATAACAGATCAGCCAGGGTTACACTTCTGCCCATCTATAACTCAGGGATAAGAGGGAAGTGTTACAAGAGTAGGGAGAAGGATAGTGACTTACTGCTTCTGTTCTGGTTTTCCAAATATTTAGGTGCCCATGACCATTCCAGTCACACTGCGTTTTCCAAGCAACATGCAAAGCACGTCTGTGATATGACAAGAGATAGCTGTGATAAGATGGACAGCCATTACACCTCTACTGCCTTTGCAAAAGACCTTCTGAAATAGTCTGGCCTTGTTTTTCAGCACTTAGTGCTATTCAAAGTAGTCCAAAAATGTATTAAACAACTTCTAGAAAAACTGCTAACATTTTCTTTATAAACCTTTCATGGGCTGCTCAGTAATCCAGTTGCATCCCACTGTCCTTCTGAGAGGACTTGAAAGAAATAATGTGTTTCTAATGCAGTAAATAACATGCTTTAAGATGACAAGGACTTAAAAACTTGAAAAGCTATGATTGAAAACTTATGATCTGAAAACACATGAAGGGACACATCCCCAGGGCATGGCTGAAGCGAAACAGATTCTGGAAGCTACCTAGTTGGCACCTTTAACGGGAGGAGTGAAAAAGCTACCTGTATTCAAAGATGTCATTGCCCAGAACTCAGGAAAATCTTTAAATGATTCGAATATTCCAACAGCCTCTACCCAATATTGCATATGGCCAGATTCATCTTATTTATACTAGACAACCAAAGTACAGTTAATCATCTCCCCACATTGGCCATCTCCTCTCTAGTTCTCTCATTAGCCTTATTTACATTCTCCTCAGAGAAAGAACTGTAGATAGTATAAATACTCTTTTTCTCCAGTTAATGCAGACTGTGTGCATGAGGGATTGCTTACACACCATGAACGTGTTGGCTGTCTTTCAGCTTTCATTTGCAGCCTTCCCTAGACTCAAAATTGCTACCGAGGGCTCTCATATTTCAGTCTCATTTCTGGGTGGTCAACTGATTGGTATTTTGTAGTAGATTTTCACCTAACAATGCAGCTGCCCTCTTTATCATCATATATAACTCCTTATGCCTTTATCATAATTTTCCTTTTGATTAACTGCCTGTTCTGGAAATAATGAAGAGCTGTGCTAACCATACTTGGATGCATATGGATAAGAGTCCCACTGAGCCCTGACTTTTTCTTCTCTGCCTTTGAAGAATCTCTCAGTATACATTCTTCCATTATGAAGCCTGCGGCTTTGGGATGCTTGAATTGAACTAGGTCAGAAGCCAAAGTCCACACCATGGATGACAGCTGTAGAGAATTCTGGTTAAGGCAGGATTCTGACAGGGTTCCTGGGTTTGCCTCCTTCTTCCATGAACTGAAGGTGGGGAGATAGGCTGCTCTCTGATGGAGGTAATACAAATAGCTCTTTTCTCCTTTCCCTTATTATATTTTGCTTTGGGTGGAAATCACTTTGCACTGGTCTAGATGTGGCCCTCTTTTGCCAGTTACAGCATGTGGCTTGGCACACCCTCTTCATCTCACATGTCAGTTTGGTGTGGAAAGCTGTTTGGTGACAAGCAGTGAAAATGTTCTCCCTACTGGCTACAGATTTGTGAGAAAGTATTCTCATTGACACTGTGGCCATGGTCTGTGGACCAAGAGGTCATAAGCTGTGCCATCCCATGACAGTCCAAAGGAAGGCTCTAAGTCTCAATCTGAGGAATCATTCTAGTGTTATTTGATCCCGTATTAGGGCATTAGAAAGAGTGAGCTGTGCATGAAAAGTCTTCTTACAGAAGAAAATTGGACAATTGAATGTAAAGGAATATGTAAGACTTTATAGATGAGGGTAAAAGAAACATGAATAAATAGGGATATGAGGAATAGGGAGACCTCAATTTTATTTCCTGAAGGTATCTGAAAGTTCTGAGGTTGCAGTTTTCTAAAGATGAAAGAGAGCTCTGACATTCCCAAAGACCCACTCATTCAAAATACTCTCCTGAGGGAAACCGGCCATGTGCCTGGGGAACTTTCAGCACAATTAAAGGCAACCAACCAATTTGGAAAAACTGACTGTCTGTTTCTTAGCAGGTGAATCAATGTCTAAAACGTACTGAGTACATTTAAGAACTTATTGTCAATCTTTAGACTTTGCTGCTGAGGACATTGGCTGTGCTTTTACCTACTCTTGAAGGCAGGTGGCTCTGAGAGGACCCTCACAGTGTTTTCAGGAGCAATGTTTCCTGCATCCTGAGAAGAGTAATTATTTATCTAGATCAAAACAAGTGCTGAAGGATTGGACTGAGGGGAGGGCACCATTAACTAAGATGGAACTCTCCAACAGCAGTGCATTTTCTCCTCTCTGACCTACTTAACAGCTTTAACAGGTGTCATTATCTTTCAGTGTCTGTACGTATATCAGGTAGTTTTTCTTATAATATTATTGAACCAGATTCAGGATGTGGAAGTTTAAAGTCTCACTGTATCACAAATATTTTTATTAAATTATAAAACACAAAATTCAACTGAATTGAATTCAATAGCATGTCTCTGCTAGCATGGACTCTTTATATTCTAAAATTTTACAGTAAAGTTCTGTGACTCATAAGTTAGGTGGCATCCCTCCAAATTATGCTAGAAAAGTTACATTGTTATATTTGCTATAAAAGAGAAGCTGGAAGTTCTATTTCAGTATTTTTCATAATAAGAGTTTTTGTCTTCACTATATATGATTTTCCTGTTTTTAAGCTTGGGGAGATTGCATTTAAATGGTGCATACATATTAAAAATATACATGCACACATAAGGGCTCAGAACAGGTTAACAGAAGTCTGACCAGTGTCAGGGTTGCTGTTGAGTGGAGTCATAGCAAAGGCAGTAAGATCACCACAAATCAAGTTCACCATTAGCATTTAGACCATGCTAGTTTACCAGAATTTCTAGGAGACTGGAAAGTCACGGAATATCTTCATCTCAGCGAGCATCAGCTGACCTAACCATTGCAACACAGCTTGTCCGGCTGATTGAAAACTTGTAACAAGATACCTGTTGTTCATCAGTTCCCAGGCTCTCCACTCAGCCTGTTGAAACGGCTCAATAAGGAAACTGGAATGCTGAGGGCATCCAGCAAATCTGTAAGACTAGGTAACTCACATAAACATTTTATTTCTGCTCTTTACTCTATGTTCTTCTGTTTCTGAAAAATGCTGGCTGAAATGCCACTCACTCAGTAGATTTAGCAGGTGGAATATAACTGAACTGTTTCTGTCAACACGAGGGGGAGCACAGACACATCTATCAAATTGACACAGTCCTTGCACTTGATGAGCTCGGTGGAATGAGTCTTCCACCTCCAGTTTTTGTTACGCCAATGAGTGATGAATCAGAGATATTTTTGACATTTGAAAGCAATTCAAGGTGAGAGAACCGAGAAGACTGGTATTTGCCAGTCAGAACTATAAATAAAATTTTCAGCACTAAGACTCCTCCAAAGCTTTTTAAATAGGCTAAAATTTTATGTTATTCCCTAAGGATAGGAATGCTATCTGTGTGTCATTTCTTTATGTGCAGTCATACAGAGAGCAGGTAGGAGTTTGTCTTCCTTCATAACCACAATAAATCCATCCTTGTTTCTTATGCTATTGGTAGGATTTTCAGACCTGACCCAGTGTTCTTAGAATTAGAGGAATTAAGTAAGTTGATGGGATTTTTCGCAGTGATTCATGTTCTTAGAAAGGCTAATGAGTCAAGATATTAACTTGTAATGACATTAGTATACATTTACTTGATGACTCGGTATATATTCTAACTTGTTGTCACACAGTGTTTTATCAGGAAAAGTGACTCATGATTACTGCACCAAAAAAAAAGTAATTACATTTACAGATGATGACATACAAAGTTTTCTTTGTTTTCTCTCTGTGGTGTGAGAGACTGCAAATAACTTGAAGAAGAAAAGAAGGCCAGCCTCTGTTTTGGGAGATAACAATATCAGCCATGCTGGTAAGATTAGCAGCCTGGCTGGATTTACACAGATCAATATGAGAATGATTGAAAACCTCAGTGGATTTTAGCACTTCTGAAGGGTAGAGGTTAAATGGGCACCAGCCATATTTCCACTAAGCCAACCACAACTCACAGTGAAGTAGCAAAATATTCTTTGTTGATCTTGAAAACCATCTAAAATAACATAAAAAGTAAACTAGATAGAAAGGCAAGACCTAAAGGTAAATGACAGTGAGAGGAAATGTTTGTCTTTTATGTCACAGTCAAAGTGCATTCTGCAGGAAGCATTTTTTTTCTCTGACAGAACATTTAACACATCAATACTAAAACATATTCTGAGACATTGTGTGGACAAGTTCTACAGATGAAATATAGGGATTTTGATGGAGTTGATTTATGCCAACATATCCAAGTCTAGAATACTTTTATAAAGGTCAGATCAGAAACACGACTGAACATATGATGGGAAAATGAAACAAAGGAATAAATATTTTACTGTCATATTCATCTTCCTATAAAATATGAATAAACCTTCAAAATACATTATGTGAACAGATTAAAAAGTAAATTTCTATGTCAGATTTCTCCTGTAGTTACTGTAAATCCAATATGTTCTTGATCACTGCTGAAATGAACCTATATGGTGAGTAAAGAACTTTTTTAAACTTCAATTTCCAGAAAAATTCCTGGCAAAATAAACCAAAAGACCACAGATAATTCCAAGCTGTAACTGCTCATTCTCTTTCTTGAAATGTCCAGTCTTGGGGAAATGTTGAATAACCACATTTTCCTCTTTACTTGCTTGGTACTGAAACAATGCATGCGTGCTCTAGCACAGTTATGAAAGACCTACTTATTTGTATGGAGGGAGCCAAAACAAATACTTGCTTCAAAACATACTAAATTAAGGTCAATTCTTTCATCATTCATGCACAAAAAATAACACTATTCTATCATTTGATGAGTGAGATACTACCCATTAAATATGAATATCAGAATCAACTCCATAGGCCAAAAAGAAATATACTTCTGTTTATACATCATTTCATTGACTTTGGGATTTGTGTGCCTTTTTTTTTTTGTTGTATAGCAATAAAATATTGGCAAAGGAAACACCAAGGATGTAAAAAGCTCCAGGGTGAATGCAGGTGACACTGTTTTGTAATACCCACAGAATAATTAAACTATTTCTTGTAAATACATTCTTTAATCAATTTACTCAGGTTTTCTGCCTGCAAAGTGCTTTTGATTTAATCATGACTTTTTTTGCATGTTTATCATTCAGAAAACTTATGTGAATTGAATTCTGCCTGGAAGAACTATTCTTCCTGCTTATCTTCTTTTGTTATTTTTCCCTGTATACGTGCTTTTATTTAAGAAAAAAAAATAGTTGAATGAATTAGAAACAAATGTATTCTATTTTTGTCCATAGGTAGATTGACATTTCAGGTGCATACAGATATGTAAAAGGAAACTAGAAAATAGCTATAAAAGGAGAAAGTTACAAAAAGAAGGTGGCATTCATGTCATCACAGAAATAAATTATTAGACAGAATAATCACATTGCAATAGTCCTAGAAAATGTATTGATAATGAAGTCAAATTCATTCCACCTAGCTTTGGTTGCCTAAATGATGATGTGAAGTTTAATGCAGTTTTCTTAAAGCCAATTAAAGGAGGAACACGCTTTCAATTCTTGAAACAGAGGTCTGAGTTAGATGAAATAATTGCTTTTCTGTGGATATCTCTTTTTCTCTGTTGCCTGTTGGGGCAGGTTGGATGGTTTCCTTAAACTGGAAAACTGATATTAGGTATTACTTTAGGGAACTAAGAAAAAAGTTAGTGCATGTAACTGGGAGACAACTGGATCCGTTTTACTTGTGCAACTAAAAAATGTAAGTAATTTCAAACATGGATACTTAGATGATCAAGACAGGTTAAAGATCTTCAAAATAGCATGTCAATGATATATGCTGATGATATATGACCATGCAGACAGCATGTTGGCACATATTACTGAAGAGATGCCATAAAAATGCTCATCATGGCAACTCTCGTTGGCCATAGTAGTCATAAAATTACTTTCTATCAGGCCTTTTCTACTCTAAGCATCATGGAGGTTTAGCCCTCATTCCTTGAACAAGATTGCATCCATTGTGCAAGAGGAAACGTGTGTTATAAATAATTCTAACAAACTCCCAACACTCCCACGGCTCCAGTTTTAATAATGCATTTATCTTACCTTCTATAAGCTTCCCCGTCTGCTCTGCATTTCCCCCAGGCAAGATCTTGGCAATGTAAGCTCCAATTTCCCCACTGCTTCCTGGAATTTCTTTCCCACCTACAACTCGGATTCCCAGTCCATTGCCTGTGATCAAAAGAAAGAGAAAACTTTAAACAGAGATGAAGCAATGAATAATTCACTGGAAAGAAAGGAAGAGAACAAGTCATCAAAGGTTACTGAAAATGTCCCCAATAACTTCTGGCTGTGGTTGGAAGATCAGGGTTAACTGCAGTCAAATCTGTTGCTCTCCTAAAGACTTAACTTTGAGAAGATCTTCTTGAGCAGCTACTGTATGACTGACGTAAAACAAACAACTGAGTCATTAAAAATTACATTGAAGCTAATCCTATCTTCTTCTGACAATCTATTTGCAGTATTAATAAATTGAATTAAATTGCTAGAAATCCACGTGAAGTGTGGATTCAAAGGATAGCTTTATCATATGCCTACAACATGCACGCAATTTAGCTGAGAAATTATAATAGCTGAGCTTTTAGAATCACATAATTATGGAGACATTGACAGAGATCCTTGAGCTTGCTCTTTTGAGCAGCAAAGCATGTACATTTGCATGAACCTATACTTGGCGGATGCTATTATTTTTCTTAAATATTTGCTTTTAATTGACATCTTTTACACCAAAGGATGTGCAAATTAACAATTGAAAAAGCATACAATAATTCTGTGTAAAGCATCATTAAATCACGTATTTTCTCCCTTTTTAAAAAAGTACAGAGATAAAAATATTTTCACCACTCATTATTTTAGCTGGAGAGAAGCAGATCACTAACCTCCCTTATGTACAAAATAATGAGAGTGAAATATTGTCTCATAAAGCTAATCTTATGCATTGCCAAGTTTTCACGCCATCTTGCCTTTACAAAAAAAAAAAAACCAAACAAACTTCCTATACTAGTGAAACAATTTTTTCGTTGAAGAAAACTCCATATGAGATGATTCGCACTTTGATCTGGGAATATAAAGGCTGATTTATCTACCTTTATTGTAATGGCTAAATAATTATTTTTCAATTCATTAATTTCATAAGCCAAACCTGTTGAGTGATTAGACTAATCAGCTGTAGGAAGGACACCACACCACCTCTTTGCAAAGCTTTATCTTTTTAGATTAAGGCCTTTCCTCATAATGCTATTAGTGTTTTGTAAGTCAGCCCTGAGTTTGTCTCAGAAGCAAGAGTGCCACATTGCGTTTCTGACCAAAAAAGTTTCCACTAGTTTTTCTATCCCAGTTTAGCTAAATCGACATCCTTTTTGACTCAGCTTTCCTCATAATTAGACATTTTCCAAATAATCTTTTTGATGACAGTGATTTTTCAGTTTAATTGGAACAAACTGCATTAATATTTTAAGTTAATTACCTTATTTCAGTGCAAATTTGAAATTTTGCACTGGTAAAGTTTATTTTTCCTCACATAGTAGGGAAAGCAAAACCACCATTCTATGGATGAGTCTAAATGTCCTTTAAAAAAATTAGAAAATACAGTTTTTAAAAAATAAGTACCTCAATGCATACAGTGAATGTGTACACCTATAAAAGCATTTAAACTCAAGTCCGTTCTGAGGACTTAGAAATTCATGTAGGCTGCTCTGCACAGAGAACTTCTGATCAAGCAGTATGGAAAGAGTCATTAATATTTTTATAGATCTGAAGCTCACAACTGGGAACTATCAAATTCAGCAAATCCAATAAACAACTATTTTTAGTATACAACAGATACAAACAAGGACACAGTATCTTACTCTTAACTCACACAGTCAACACATGGAATTTTCAATATATCTGTAGGACTGGCTGCTTTTCATCACAGAGGGGAGGAACTCCTTGGAGTCAGGATTTTATCATGATACACAGTACTAGAATCTCTACCTCTCATAGCTTATTTGTGACAGAATGACAGAGAAGTAGTTTGTCATATAAATGAGTGTACACTTGATTTCAGAAGCATTCACATGGATACCTATGCTAGGGAACTGAAAATCTTGGCTGACTTATTTGTTTAGTTTTTGAAGGGTTTTTTCCATATCACTGCTAATAAAATAAAGTACTTTCCATGCTAATATATGAAGATTTTTATTCCTAGACACTTTGAAAGGGTTTTTAGTTTTATGTTTGCGGGTTTTAGAGCCAAATGTATGACTGACATTATGTATTAAGTAGAGGTATGCTTGCTAAGGGACAATCACAGGTGTCAGTGAATGTGTGTATGTGTGTGTTTGTTGGAAAAATATTTAAATAGAAAAATATTTAAATTACAATTTAAATTTAAATTAAGGTTAACTACAAAACATTCATTCCTAGTAGTCAGAATGAATGAGCTACTTTTCACCCAATGAACTCTAAGTTCTCTGTACTGGCTGACAAAGAAATATTGCTTGGGTCTTGCTGTATTTTCTCATGTGAAGATGGGATTTCAAGCCTATTTATACTTTATCTACTGAAAATATTGAGCTTACTACTTCTGTTTGGAATGACATTGCCCAGTTTATAACCTTGAATGCAGATAGTTTAAAAATACCCATCATATGCTTTCTCAGATCTCTTTTCTCCTTGTTTTTGTTTGTGGTGTTTTTTTTTTT
>QWTY01026247.1:0-15535 GCA_008033365.1 Pseudorectes ferrugineus | reverse complement strand
CATAGATATTGCTATGGAGTTAAGTGGTTAATGTGCTGAAATACAGAGCAGGGACTTTTGCCTCAGCTATATTTATGCTTGGTCTACTTCGGTGCACAGCAGAGGCACCTGAGAGCTATTTGCCCCTGAGAGCTATTGCAGAGCTGCTCGTGCTTACTCGGTGTCAGTGCAGCATTGACTGGCTAACCTGGGAAATGAGAGCCTTACAGCCATAAAGAGCTGGTTGCTAAATAATCCCCCAAATATCTCCAGGTCTTCATTAGATTTTCTGTCCTGTCCTTCATGTTTTATACTGTAACAACCTGAGACTGTGGTTCCTTGAGAACTGATTTGATCACAGGTTTGCCACTACCTGGATTTCCATACCCTGCCTCTCACCAACAGTCCATCTCTGTGCTGGCTGGATCTTGCCATGCGCCAAGTAATTTAAATGGCAGAGAAATTGTTTGCTTTTTTTGTTTGGTTGGGTTTTTTTGGTTTGTTTTTTTTTTTTTGTATGGATTTGCTCTCTGCTAATGAATTGAGTTGGTTTACAGTGGGATGAACATGATGAGCTTCAGAGTATAGAGTCAGTGGGGAGCAGGGAAGGAGAAAAGCTGAAGGATGGGTTGGGAGGGGAAAGGACCTCCCTTAATAAGTAGCTATGATCTACTACGACTGCTCACTCTATCACAAGACTGCACCCAGAGAGAGCTCTTTCACATTGCAACTAAACTGCTCTGTGAGTTTCTCCTAAAACATTGTTATTCCTGCTCCTCATACTATCAGCATGTGCCCTCTCTCTCATCATCCCTACCTGATGTAAACCCAAAGTGAGTAAGTTCAGGGAACTTGATGTGCAAAAGAATTAATTGTCCCAACACCACCACAAACAGCTTTCAGCTTCCTCTACCTTAGCATGTACCTGTGTGGGCAGAAATGTCTGTTGGAAAGGAGAGAGAATCAGCATTGCTGTTTGTGTGGTGATACCACCTTAGATTAGTTGAAGCCGATGATGAAATAAAACACTGGATATTTTCCATAATAGTGACAGTCACTAGACCAAGTCACTAAGATGAATTCCTCAAGAGTGTTCTTGATGGGAGTATGTTCTCTTAGGGAAAACGTTTTATTTAGAGTCTTCTTCTGAAAATATTGAAATAATTTTCCCGTCAGAAATCTATTCTAGATGTTTCCTATTTTTTTCTTGATACAGTAGTCAGAATTGCAGGACAGAGCAAGTAAAAACTTGTCTCTGTTAGCATGAAAATGTCCATATGTATCATAGAAGCTACAGCTGTGTTCAACAGTTTATGATTAACTTATTTAAGATTTGTTTCTGACATTAAATCTTATGTATTTAATGAAGTCATTAATTTTAAAATGGATTTACATTGGCATCCTATTTAGATTTTAAGCAATTCCAAATACAATAAATTGTTTGTGTATTTCTGTGCCTTCTTTTGGAATTATTTATCCATTAATAACTGTATCTTAGGTTCTCAAGCAGTTTCTTTATAATTTTAAATCATCAGTGTTTATCTTTTTTTTTAAATTGTGGTTTGTTGAAACCATTAATTTTCAAGTCTATTATTTGTAATTACCATCTTTTATTGAGTTCTTGTGTCCTATGTAAGCATCAAATGGTATATTTAGATTTGTGATTTGATTTCTGATTTTCTGAAAGAGAACATACAATGCAGGAAATACAGTATACAGGGATATTATCTAGGAACACTTTTCTCTTTACAGACATTCTAATTACTGTTCAGATATCCAAAGTAAAAGTTAAATGGAGGTTTTTCTTTATAGAGATTCCCTTAATAGTGTCCTGGATATTGAAAAACTGCCTATTTTAACTTTACAATAACAACAAAAATTGTAACATGTTTAAAAAAATCAGGTATAGCTGAGTTGAAGTAGTTTCAAATTATTGAAAATGCATTTGAGTATTTATTCATTAATTTAAAAATATTCCTTTTGGCCAAGGTGGTCAAATCAACATTAAGAAAAGATAATATTTGATATCAGTTGATTAGAATTTGCTATAGTATTTCCTCCATCCAAATAAGTGTTCAATTTTAGAGTAGACTTTACTGCTTTGAATATTACATAGAATCATAGAATGGTTTGGATTAGATTGGAAGGGACCTTAAGGATCATCTGGTTTCAACCCTCCTGCCATGGGCAGGGACACCATTTGGTGTCTGGGATTGCCTGGGTACAGCTATTTCCTTAGTAAGATTCCTGGCTGCATGGAATATATATATGTTTGTACTCAGATTTTCTGTTACACGTAAGTCCATCCCATTGTCAACTGATCTAACCATTACTAGTGTTTCACTTAAGAGAAAGTGATGTGAAAGGATAAAAAGGGAAGAAATGGCAGTATCCAATTTAAGGAAGAAGCAAGAACTTCCAGGCTTTTCTGTCCTCAACCTACATGTAATATTTCACAGTCACTTTCCATGACTTGATGCTAGATTTTTTCCTAGCTGGGGAAAAATTATAAAATGTCAGCCTGTATGAACTCACAGTTTTATGAAGTGCTGAAATATATTTTCATTAAATAAAATGCTGCTGGTGATGGCAAAGTGTGAAATAATGGAATTTAAATAATTTTGGCATTACTTGGAATTCAGGATGTGTTTCTAACAGTCATAGACACAGAATGTTACCTTATCTTATTCAGATCATCTTAATTGTCATAGACGTCTTAGTTTTATTGGGGTTTATCTGTTGATTATAGCATTCCTTAGCTTGATCTGAACAGCACCAATATTAATTTGAACAGATGCTGAAGACCAGCAGTATGGTCTCCTGTGTGAGCAAGCTAGATAGATGGCTTTGGTCAAGTGCATGTTCAAAGTCTGACTTTTAGCCCGAGAAAGGTCTTTAATGGGCCTGGATCTTAGGTTGTCCTTGTCATGGTCATCCCAACCTTTAAAATTTATTTTCAATGGTCAACTTTTTTGTGTGATGCTTCTCTTCTGAGATACACATCGTGCTAGGCTCAGCCTCATTCTGCCATGACCGTTTCCATCATCACAAGTACTTGATCTGTTTCACGTTTTATGGAATCGATAAATCTCATCCCTAAAGAGTCCAGCAGCCCTTTGATTCCTGACCTGACATTTGCTAATGCTATTCCTGATGACCTGCCAGTACGGATCTTCAGAACTGCAGTCTGTGTTTGACAACACTCATAATATGAATCAATATTTAGCATTCAGTAAGTGAGCTGGGGAGTCATTTTATTGCTGCAAAAGGCTACATTGCCCCTGGGCAGCTGTCAGAAATGGGTAGTTATTAATAGCCCTCTCTTTTCGCTTAGCATAGTCAGTAGGGGTCAGCCATGAAATGATTTAATCAGTTTATGATATCTATGACAAAGAGCACTTAAAATGTAATCACAAAATTTAAGTAGAAGTGTCCCTGGGCTGTTGTAATATTTTCCTCGCTTAATTTTTTCTGAAGTTGATGTAGTACACCAGAAGACTGACCAAGTAAAAAAAGCTGTGTTTAAAGTTCTTTTTGCTCTTCTGTCTTACTCCCCATGTGTCTGAGTGCAGTGTTTTTATGGGAGGTGAGTGTGTTAATATTAAAGAAGAAAATGGTATTCCAGAAGTTCATTGCCTCAAGACCCTTTCCACTTGATCATGGTGACTGTATTGCTATGAAAACTTTGTGTGGGGATGAGGCATTTCCACATGTCTGAAAAGGAGGAGGAACAGTCCCAGACTTTCTCTTCAGATCTTTTAGAAACATTGAAAATACACATGGGATAAATAGAATGTGTCTTTGAGCAATTTATTTTTCTGTGACTGTGTTTGCCACAGGTCTTGCTGAGCATGGCAGCGTTGTAACACTTTTGTTTCCATGTCTGTTGGTCATCTGGTTTGGAAAACTGTTTTCAGTGTGTGAAGTGCAAACAAGCTTGCTTCACTATGGATTCTCCCTTTTCTCTTTCACTTTAATCTGCAAGTGTTGTGAATTGGTAGACAATTTCACTGTGTTTATCTCTGGGTTTCCTCGTGTTCATCTTGCAATATCCTGAGGCAAAGTGTAAGGTTTTGCATCACCATTCTGTACTTTTCTGAAGACTTCTTCTCCAGTGGTATTTCCCAGTCAATCTTTCCAGTGCTTTAAGGAGCAAAGCTGATATTTTTCTTTCTTCTATAGTAGCTGTTTCCTTACATGTAACATTGAGGCCGAATCCCTGACTTTCAGAATGGTTGTATAAAGTTTATTTATAATACAGCTCCAAGATGTGCACTGATTCTGCCAGTAACTTAAGATAAAGCTGTTTCATGAGCAGCTTTTTCCTGGGACATGTTAAAGCACATCTACAAGCTTCTCTCGTATATTCACACAGATTTCCTGCATTCTCCTTGTAGAGAATATCTGCTTCTCTATGGTAGAATATTGTTTTTGCATGGTATGTTTCCAAGTGTTACATTCAGCATTGCATGCAGATTTGCTGCTGGCAGTAATAAGCATCAGGATCAGGATGCAGGTTGAGGGATAGGAGATTGCAGTTAAGTTAGAAAAGTTTCAGAATCAATACATTTCAGGAAAATTTGAGTGTCAATGACTCTGACCAGCTATCTGACCAAGACATCTTATGATGGAGAAAAGACTTTTCAGGCATTTCCAATTAACTCACTAGTCACTGTGACTTTAATCATAATAAAGAAATTTTTTTTACATGTCCATCAGTGTGAAGTTGCTTCTACTAATATTTTGGAGCCAACAGTAGTAATTTTTTCTTTATTTTCTCTAGTTGAGTAAAGTACTCTCTGCCTGTTACCTTTTCAAGAGCTGATCACTGGAAACAGCCCCTCTCAGATGACTACACTGCATTTACCAGAGTGTTCTTTACAGAACACTGTAAATTTGCTAAATGTTATTTACAGGGTAATTCTGCTGCCAGTTACTATTACACATCACACTCCTGTCTCATCTTCTAGAGATGCAAAAGCTGTAGTTGCTGCACAGAGCTATCTCTCCGAAGCTCAAACTGTCACAACTGAGACTTAATTCTGGAGTTATTTCTTTGAACCCTTAAGCAATAGAAAAGCTAGAGGCAGTCTCCTTATATCACTTGCTGAGATGTTCCCTATTCAGGCAACTCTTTAAATTTGATAATTGTTATTTACTCATTTCATAGGAGCAAAAACTGTGTCAATATTCTCTTTCATAAATTAGAGGCAAACTTCAGCAGATATGGTGCATGTTTATAAACTGTAAGGTACAAACTAAATTTTAGTAGTCATTCTTTGGTAATGTATGAACTGTTCTAATGGTTTTGAAGTCAGTAGGAGTCTCCATTGCAGTTAACTTTGTAATGCTATGGATCAAGAGTGCTTATGCATAACAGGTATTTCTAAATACAAATTCTTGATTGAGATGAAGGTTAGTGGTACTTGGAAAATTTTAAGAGGTTTACTTTTGCTGCTCTGGGCCAAATGTCTGATTTTGGAGCATGCAAACTACTTTACCTTTTTCAATTTAGAGTGCCATGCCTTGGTTTTTCTTTTGGTCTATTATACTTTTTCCCTTTTAGTTTTGAGTTCTTTTGCATATAGATGGGTTTAAAAAGATGCAATTAAGAAGTGCACTTCTATACATGCCCTTATCACATATGCAGTGTCTATTTGATTGTATTTTGAATTTTCTTGTTAGTCATGCAAAACACACTGATCTACTGCTAATTCTATTTCACGGGAAACATTTTTAGTATTATATTAATAATATTAGTATCTGGAACATGTAATTTATTTTTTGGCTTGTCATAATTTTTTTCATTAAACATTTCCTGCTAAAAGTAGGAGTTCAGTAGTCCATAAATTCTGACTATGGACTTGCTTATCTCCGGGATAATTCTAGTAGTCACTAGGTGATCAAGCATCTTCAGCAATGTCAAACATTTTCTTCCTGTGCTACACCTGTATGAGTGCAGCATCCCTCACAGGTATGTTCTAATGTCTTTGCCAGCATTGTGGTATTATGTACCAAGTGGGCATCTGCTTGCAAGGAGAGACAGAAATCTTGCACTGTATTGTCAAAATATCAAAAAAAAAGATTGCTTCCTGTTTCCAGTAAGAGTTTTTGCTAATGCCACCCAACATTGTTTCTTTCTTTCTGTTTTTTTCTTTTTTTTTCTTTTTTTGACTGTATCATACCAAAGTAAAATGTACATAGTTATAAAATCTGCTCTCAAAGACAAACATCAGGGCATGGTTTCATGGGATATTATAAGTTTAGCATCGTACGGACATAGAACTCATTCTGACCAGCAAATATTGCAAGGGTTTCATGGTAAAATAATGAGCCCTAAAAGTTGCCCTCTGATTTCAAGCCTCTCAATAATTCAATAAAATATCACATTGTTTTGCAATTATATTATTTATTACTCTTCTTTGAAACAAGATAGTGCCAATTTCTTAAAAGTACGTTTTTAGTAGTAGGATTTTACTTGTCTGGTTAACAACAAAAACAGGAAGCTTTTCACTTAAGAGTGTCATTAGCTATTATCACAATGTTGTCATAGATATTTTTTAGTTCCAAGTTTATTTTGAGCAGATGGGAGGAAGATATCATGTCAAACCCCAAATATTTATGTATTTTTTTAAACTAGTTATGCTTGAGAATGAGTTATACTAGAATGAAGATGAGCAGAATTGCAAGCAGAGTTATTGAACATGGAAAATTCATCTGGCATTTATGATAATATTTTCCATTGATTTCAGAAGGTTCTAACTGAATAAGAGCCCAGTGAAAACAAAGTAATAAATTCTTAAATTGCATGGTAATATCCACTGGTTTTTAGTTGGAAGCCATTAAAGGTCTTGCATTTTTTATATTTTCCTTCACTCTTTTTTTGAGGTGATGCCTACCTTTTCCTAGACCTTACTCTGGCCTTCTGACTGGTTCATTCTTTACTATGTATTTTATAGTTACTTTTGAAACTCCTGGAGTTTTATGAGCTTATTCTATAGTTTCACTTTATTTTCGTATGTATACACAATTTCAGTAAGAATGCAAGTTTTAAAAACATGATAAGAAAATCAGTCATATGAAATCCATATGGAGGATATATTGAAATTGCAATTAAATTGTCTTTGTGAACCCTTCCCATGATTATGAATGTAATACTAGAGGAACAATGTGCACTACGAGTTTCTTGTGTTTTGGCCTAATTATTAATTTGAACTTTTTCACTTGCAAAGTAATAGAAGTATACTATTACTCTGTGTTAATTTAGGATAATGCAGCATTGCTACTCATGCAGCTAAACAAAAAATCAAGCTTAACAAGAAATGTTGGCAGGACGTGTCTTTTTTGTGGCAATTTTCATGGAAGGAGAACATTGTCAAACGTTACACTCTATGAAAGGAATTCAGAATGTATTAGGCGGAAAAAAGCTCACGTGTAAAAGAAGTTTTAAAGACTTAGTCTGTATGAGTAGGTGATGCTTGATCCTGAGAATTCTGGGAAGTTAAAACAGAGGTGATATTGCGTTACGAATAGCAAGAGACCAGGAGAATGGCAGTGTTGTCCATCCTGGCTGGGAAAGGGAGATTGGTTTGGATTGAAGAGGGAGACCTAGGTCTTTGTCTAGGTCATATGGGATTGCAACCATACCAAGATACTGAAACGTCTGGCAGGAGTTTGTTCTACCCGTAACCAACAGCTCAAGGAAGACAAATCTAGAAATCTACTTGGAAAAAAAAGGGAGGCAAGTAGACCTATAACTGTGTGGTATAGCTGCATAAGGATGATTATAAAGTTTGTGTCAGTGAATGTTGTTGTCCATGTTCTAAGCATACAGGAGTAAAATGTGGGACTGAGATTAAATTCCTCCAAAAGTCAGGAGGACACTGAGGAGGATGCTTGTAACAATAAAAGAGTAACAAGCATGGTAAGAAACGGAGTGGTTAGAAAAGCTAACTCACAAACACTGACAGGGAAAAAGATTTTTAAGGAATTGTGGTGTTGATTGTGACTGGTAAGTTAAAATGGTTGAGAAGAGAATGTTGGGCCTAAGCTTTGGCAGGAAGGTTGGTGGAAACTAGTGTGAATCACTTCAGTGTGGTCAATATGTAAGACTGGGGTTTGGAAAGTGCCAAAGGAAATTCTAGGCAATAATTTTGCGTAAGTTGTTCACTGATCTTAGATATGAAATAGAGAGATGAGATGGAGCAGTTCTGGGAAAGGGAAGTGGGGTCAAGTGTTAAAATCCTCTAACACAAACAAGGAGGTGAAAATTATAAAAATTAAAATTAAATATACATTTTCAACAATATACTGGTCCTCCTTCATCCTTACTTCATCTGTAAATGTTTTACAATTTCATCTCATTCCTATTTGGAGCACCTTCCTTCAAAACATAATTAAAGTATTCTTTTCTTGTTTAGCATAATGCAACATTTATTCCCAGGGCAGCCAAACCCCATGTGCCATTTAAGAAATCATTGTAAAGAAAGAGTGTCTTTGTGTGTGATAATTTTCATGGAAAGAAAACATTAGATATATGCTGAAATTGTGAACTTTGTGACATCCCGAAGTCTCTGAGAATTCTGACATCTTCAGCAAGTGGCAGACACGATATTCAAGTGCCTGTAATTGACCAATGCAGCACTTGACACCTGACATGGAGTTGACTGAATGACCTGCAAGGTTAGATGGGTAGGTAGTACATGAAGTCCTTATTTAAAGCTTTCTCTAGTAACTGGAATGACTGTGACATGAGGCTAAATCACAGATAACCGACTTCTTTAAAAATACATCCAGAAATCTAACCCTCTAGAAAGGTCTGTATTGTGTACAGTATTACCCATTAACTTCAAGATGTGCCTTCCTTTTGTTCAGAGTATTGCGTGATTAGATTTTTTTCAAAGTTACAAATACATGATTGGAATTGTATTTCACAGCTACATCTTGCTGCATGGATGAATGACAAGATGGGTTGAACCTTAGTCTTTTTTTTTTTTTCCTTCTGGATTTAGATGATGCATTGCTATACAGAATGCCTCCCTGAATGCCACTCTGCAGTTATAACATGAAATAGAACTGCTAATAGATGTATGAGAAATTAGAGGTAGAAAAAACATATTGCTTCATAATCTTCATGCACCTGACAGTACATCAGGGTCCTAAATCGTTCAGGAGGAAAGTTATTCTGAAAGGATTAGATACGTTGTAATGAATTATATAAAAATGAGTGAACACAACTTTTATAGCTTAAAATTGTAGGAAGCCTGTATTTAACTTTAATACTGATACAGGAAAAAATAGGTTGGATCAGCTTTATTAATAACCTTAGTATTTCATTAGCAGGTTCATCCATAGTTCTTGCACACATTATATTGGCAATATTTGAATTTCTGAGAACTCTAACATTACTAAATGTTACTAATTTCTTCCCTTTTTACCAGGAAATATTTCTAAGCTGGCATTCAGGCCACTGACTGTGAACTTTTAGAATTGCACCATGTATACCAAAACGTTAAATAACCTCAAATATTTTAATCCTTTGGAAGTTTACAATTCAGCCAATAATTTTGCTTCAGATTTGGTCCTGTATCTTCTTGCAGTCATTAAAGAATGAATTTTGTGAAGATTACTTAAAATTCATTTTTTCCCCAGGCCTGTAAATTCACCATGGTAGAATTGGTATCTCTCTTCATAAAATGCAACTGTTCCCTATATTTTATGCTTTAGATTTTATTCTAGTCCACACAGGTCAACAGCATCTGTATAGGGATCTCTTGAAATATGAATAATTAAAGTTGGTTCATTTCACTTGATTTCCTTAACTTGCTGAAATTTCATTATCATTTTGGGAGTCAGTAATGATCTACATTTCTTTTGATCTTCCTTTTCATTTACAGTAGAATTGAAATCAGAATAGGACTAATTTTAATACTTACTTTTTAAGAGAAAGAGAGCAAAAAGACTTGTACCGCTCTAGCTACTTTAATCTTCTTTTTGTGATGTTTTTCAGTTAGTTAAGTTCAGGCTTCATTTTCATGTAAATCCAAACCTCCAAATTTCATTATCATTATTAAAGGCTGTTTATTCAGTTTCTGCAAAAAAAAAAGTCTCGTTGCTGTCACCATAATATGAATGATCAAAGAAGAGTAATTGTAGCATTTCTTTTAGGAATCCTGCCCTCAGTAAGCCCATAGGATTTGTTTACCCTGTCTTACCAACCAACATTTGTACCCATATGTTGAGATGGCAGCATGCCTCCCTCACGATGTACTATGCCAGTTTCAATGGGATATAGATGCCAAACAATATTTAAATAAGGAACTAGCATAATGCTGAAAATACCATCTGTTCTGTAAAATTTTTCTTATTCTGTGACAGGATCGCCGTACTGAACTTTCATGTGTTAATCACATTTTTGTTACACAATAATGAAATTTGAATACCTGAACAGCTGAAATGTCTGAGCATCCATGATACCTACAGTTTTATCAGGAATTGTGGAAGCTTTACGTTGTATATTTGGGAGCCATTTTTGAAAACATGGGACATCAAGATGCATTAGTGAATAAAGTGCATCCATGAAGCAACTCATGTATGACAGTGGGTGTGTCATATATTAATCAGCCTTCAGAGATAAGTATTTACTACTATCATGCCCCTTCTCATGGGCAGATCTACAGAGACCAGTATGTGAAAAACTTCACTGATTCTTCCAGTGAGTTTGTATGTGTCAGCTCGAGGAGCAAGGTCTGTTCTCTCTGGATTCCTTACCTATGGATTGCATTAATCTTAAATTTGTCAGGTGGCTAAGGTTCAATTCCAGTGCAAGCTACTGATTAGAAATCTCCTTAATCAATCAGCCAATTGATTTGAAGTCTCCATTTCTCACTCCGCTGTTAAAGTATCCAGCCATTTCCATTTATTTGGCTATGTTAATAGACAGTTTTTTTGTGTGTGTTGTAATTCCATTTGATCATATCTGAAAAATTACAGGTTTCTAACAAACAAATATTGTTGCGTATGTATGTATAAAGATGAACATGAATACAGCAATATGGCGTTTTCTAGAAAATACTGACTTTTGTGAATGGTGACAGCTGTCTGTATTAAAACAGTTTGTATGTGATTGATCCCAAACTGAAAATAGCTGCTCTGACAAATGCATATTTCTTCTAAAGAAAATTGTGTCAAAGAACATTTCTTCTAATTTTTTGGGGTGTGAGAGACATAGATCATCTTTATTTCAGAAAGGGCAGAAAGGTACTTGGTCTAATGTAGTTTTGCATGAAGTTCAGTGATTTTTTTTTTTATAACTATGAATCCCATTTAAAAAGTAGGTTTCCGAGGCACCTGTTATATTATTCTTGCTGAGTTTAACGAATGGTATTATCCAATATTCCTTTCTCAGAATTGTTTTTGGAGATATTAAAATATTGTGTATAAAATCACTAGAATTAATTAGTTTTAGTAACTATTTTAAATTATGTAAAATGAGCCAAGAAATTATAAAGTCAAATTTAATATAAATTGAGCATATTTTAGTACATCTTTTCTGTTCCACTCAAATGAATTCTATGATCTCTGCTTTCGGTTTGTAAAGGTCTATTATTTACCTTTGTTTTTTCCCTGCTTCCTTGTCATTTGCTAAAGTCCATTACCAGATCTTCGTCTAAGAAAACAGGTTTGCATTTGCATTCATGGAGTTTTCAAGTATCCAGAGTCTGTAATACCTGTTGCTCCACAGAGGTAGATTAGGAAATTATTTTGGTTTTTGTTGTGGGATTTTGTTTTGTTTGGTTTTCACTGAGGCCTAGGCGGTACAACAAATGAAGGCAAAAGGTCTCTAGAGACCTTATAGATGTCACTAAAAACGTTTTTGTGTTCCACTGTTCCAAATTTTTGCCTCCTATATTTTTCTGTTTTCTTCATTCTATCATTATAGCCAGACTTAATTTTGCCTTTTTCTTTGTTCTCTTCCTGGAACTGAGCCTTTTCCCAGGACCAGCACAGATAAAGGAATCTCTTTTCTGCTGAGCTTGATGGAGGAGTTGGTACCTTTACACCGTCTCTGTAAATAACAAGTGGTGGTTGTAATTAGCTGTTGTTGTCTGCATCCAACAGAAAGGTGTATGAAGGCAGTAATGTTCGACAGGATAACAGTCTCTATCCTGCTTCTCTGTGTGTCTCAATGAGTTTCTCACTTCATCATTTTCCACAAAACCATGAGTTTTTCTATACTGAAGGCTGTGTATATGTTTTTAATATGAATCTATATATATATATATAAAACATTTAAAAATGAAAGGAAATGTGACTCTTACCTACAAAGCAGGATATCTAAGTGCCACATAATAATTTTAATGTGGGAGAAGATAGGATCCTTCTTGAGTGGAAGTAAATGTGTGGAATCAGTTAAAATACTCCCCTTGTTACACAATTGCATACTTAAGTAGCATGGATTAGATTACTGGGTATTGTGGTAGAATCACAGTCACAGCATGATTGATGTTGGAAGGGGCCTATGGATGCCATCTGATCCAACTCCCTGCTCATTACAGAATGGAAGGGACCCATAAGGATGGACCCTCAATGCAAACCTCCTCTTTCTGCTGGGGTGCTTTCCAGCATCCCCCAATCTGTATGTGTAACCAGGATTACCCTGTCCCAGGTGGAGAATCCAGCACTTGCTTTTGTTAAATTTCATACAGTTGGTGACTTCCTAGCTCTCTAATATCCAGATCTCTCTGTAAGGCTCTCTACCCTCAAAGGAGTCCACAGCCCTTCCTAATTGAGTATTGTTGGCAAATTTAATTAACGTTTGATTCCTGTGTCCAGTTCATTTATAAAATCATTAAAGACCACTTGGTCTAAAATTGGGCCTGGGAATCTCCACTGGTGACTGACCGCCAGCCTGATGTAACCCCATTTATTCTCACTCTTTGAGCCAGACCTCTCAGACAGTCATTCACCTGTCTGGGCAACCTAGAGCCAGTTGCCAAAGGACCATGACCAGATGGCTTTTGAATATGTCCAAGGATAAAGACTCCACAGCCTCCCTGCAACCTTTTCCATTGCTTTGCCTCTCTCACAGTAAAAAAGTGCTACCTGATGTTCAATTTGCACACACTGCCTCTTGTATTACTGGGCACCACTGAAAAGAGCCTAGTTCCATCTGCTTTGCACCCTCCTTTCAGATGTTTGTAAAGATTGATGAGATTCCACCCTTTCAAGCCTTTTCTTCTCCAGGCTAAACAGTCCCACCTCTCTCAGCTGTTCTTCACAGGAGAGATGCTCCAGTCCCTTAATGGTCTTAGCGGCCTTTTGTTGGACTTTTCTCCAGTATGGCCTTACCTTTCTCATACTGGGGAGTCCAGAACAGTACTCCAGAACAGCCCTCCAGAACAGCCATAAAAAGTCTCGAGTACCTACCTAGTTGGCTTGAGTGTTTGGTAAGAAAAAATCTAAAATTTAGAATTACCACAATTGGGTTTTTTTGCATAATTTCTGTTAGAAATTTGGCTGTTCTGTTTTCGAGTGCCATTGTAAAGATAACAGGGACTGTTACAGTTTCAGTTGTTGTCTATATGCAAATAGCAGTCAGCTTTCATTCTGCAAACTCACATATGTTGCTAGCAGGGAATTATTATTAAAAGAAAGGAAGCAAAAGAAGTTTAAAAACCAGCTAAATTTAATAAAAAGATAAATTAAGGAAAGATCCTAGTTCATAGCTATACCAGGCTACCAAGTAATTGATAATTTTTGTCTTTGCTCACTGACTTTCTCTGTGTAATGAAAAGTTTTTTTATTATAGGTCACTGTTTATCTGGGGATTTTACTTTGTTCAGGATTAATCCTTTATAAAGTATTAATTCTGATGGATTGTGCTGTAAAATCAAGACCAAGGAGATGCTTCATGGTTATTTTTTTTAACTGGATTACTCCCATATCAAGTATTTGGTATTTGTATATAGAAGCAAGTATCAGCCTTATAAGTAATGTTTGCTTCCCCAGCATAATGAAGCCCACTTAAATAAATACCTGATATAAAAATAATCCTGTTAAAACTGAACAAATGAACTCTACACCAGTCTCTCAGAGTTCTAGAAGACCCTGAATGATAAATACTTGATTAATGAATAATCCTTTTAGATAAATAAAATTTGTGTGTCAAATAGAGAATTAAATTACAATCATAGTAAGGCTTGTTATAGAAAAGTTACAGATGAATAAATCTGGGCTGATAATTTATGAGAAAGCATGATGACATTCTCTTTTCTTTGATAACAATAAGCCTTTTATAAGTATAGTTTCAATTATTTTTTTTCAAAAATATATTAAAAGGATTTATATCCATGTCATGTAATACTGGAAATATTCATGAGAAAAAAGTGGACATAGGTGTATGGT
This sequence comes from Pseudorectes ferrugineus, assembly GCA_008033365.1. Lineage (NCBI taxonomy): Eukaryota > Metazoa > Chordata > Aves > Passeriformes > Pseudorectes > Pseudorectes ferrugineus. Next base: position 1,150 of record QWTY01026247.1, on the reverse strand, counting down.
AGTAAAGCACTAATATGTTAAAATTGAATGTTTTCTTATTTCTATTTCATTGCATCTGACTTTGAAAAAATTTAACGCATTTTTCATTTTATGTCATCCTAAAAAAAACTATCCTAGCAGTTAACGTTTTACCCAATATAGGTCACACAAAGTTAGATCATTTAGACTGAAATTCTTTAAAGAGACATAGGTATTTTAATGAAAATTAGAAATCTTGTTTGCTCATTCAAGGACATATTATAGTGTCTTCTATCCTTTTGGAATTTAGTCGGGGAATTTTTCCTATCAAAAGCAAAAGCATAATATATATTTTTAAAAAAACCCTATTTCATATATGTGAATGAGTCCATGAAAAAGCTAATGAATCATTAGTTGTGAAAGCTCATTAAAACAGATCAAATCAAAATAAACTAATAAACAAAGAGCCTGTGCCAGTAAGAACATATGACTGTAAACAGCTTTTGCCTCAATATTCCTACTGGTGTCTGGATGACAACATTCCTCACAGTTGTTCATGAAAAGGAACGAAATGAATTCAGCCAAAATGAATAAAACATAATGCCGTGGTCAGGTTGTGTTTGGTATGGGAAGTGAGAAGGGATGAGAAGGTTTTGCATGCCTTCAGACTATCTGTGAGTTCCTTTATTAGGGAAGCAATTAGACTATCAGCCTCTGGAAATCTAGAGCTAGCAAGGGCCCATGTGACTCCAGATTTAAGAACAGAAAAAAAAGGTTAACGCTTTAGTTGCATCTTCCTTTTGTTACTTGGCTGCATTGGAATGACCATATTGTCCTTTCCTGAAGACCAGTTTTAAGATTTAAAATCATTAGTCTCTTTTACATATGTAAAGGTCTTAAGAGATAATATCTGAATGAGTAGAAAGCTGGATTTGCATAATGATGTAAAACTGCCACTTGATTTACTTTTAAAGGTGTCTTCATTAACAAGGCTTTTGAAAGTAGAAGAAAGTGCAAAGAAAGGTAGTTTTATCTGCAAGGAAGTGATCAAAATATGCCCTGTGTTCAGATAGAAATGCTTATAGTTAGGCTTATTAAAATCATAGTTTTAACATGTAATTCATTTTTTCTTCTCCCATAGAGATTTTCTTTTCTTTTGTTTTTTGAAAGATGTTTTTTCTTTACTCTTTTT